>JAVCKT010014157.1:9903-23544 GCA_032273925.1 Rhynchotus rufescens
CCTCACCAGGGCTGAGTAGAGGGGGACGATCACCTCTCTTGACCTGCTGGAGATGCTCTTAATGCACCCCAGGATCCCATTGGCCTTCTTGGCCACCAGGGCACACTGCTGCCTCATGGTCAACTTGAGGCCATGACGACCAGGCAGGCCTCTCTCAACAGAGCTGCTTTCCAGAAGGTCACTCCCCAGCCTGTACTGGTGTCTGGGGCTATTCCTCACCAAGTGGAGGACCTTGTTGAACTTCATGAGGTTTCTAACTGCCCGATTGTCCAGTCTGTCCAGGTCCACCTGAATGGCAGCACAGCCCTCAGGGCTGTCAGATACTCCTCCCAGTGTGGTGTCATCAGCAAATTTGCTGAGGGGGCACTCTGTCCTGTCATACAGATCACTAATGAATAAACTGAACAGGACGGGATGGAGAACTGACCTCTGGGGGACACTGCTAACTACAGGCCTCCAACTGGACTCCGTGCCACAGATCACCATCCTCTGAGCTCTGCCATGCCGCCAGTTTTCAATCCACCTCACCATCCATACATGTATCCCTCATTTTAACACAAATATCCACAAATATCCATATTTTAACATTGAATGGAGATCCAGAGAGGTTCAAAATATTCTTTGTTCTATGAACCATTTTCCTAGTTTTAGTGGCAGCATAATTGAAAAAAAAAACTGTTTTGGACTTGTGCCTTGTGCTTCACTGGCCAAGGAGAGTCTGGGTAAGAAGTAGTAATAAGCCAGTTTCTCCAACTCAGTAGCACGGGGAAATTCACCTATAATGAGGAACTCAGAAATTATGCTTTATAATTGTATTTGTTCATTCACTGCTAAGTCTTCTTCATTCTCATTTATTATTTGTGCTGAGACAGCTCTCAGGAGAAATCACAGTCTTGATCACATTGTGCTAAACTCTCTTGTCCAAAATTTTATGTTCATATCCAGAGGACTCAGATTAACAAACTCTTATGAAAGAACAGGGAAATTCTGAGTGTTCACATTATGGCTCAATAGCCCAGGACTTTCAAAAAGTGTGGAGGCCCTTTGTGATCAAACAGAAAAGTCCATGGCATATTAGGTCACAGTCTGTTATTTCACCAACTAACCTTTACTGAGTTTCTCATAGGATTACAGGATTGCAGAACTGGAAGGGACCTCAGTCCTCCAGTCCAACCACCTGCTCACTGTAGAGCCAGCTCTGCAAGCAGCCCAGGTTGCTCAGAGGTTCATCCAGCCAGGTCCTGAAACCACCGCAAGGCTGAGACTCCACAACCTGCATGACTGTCCTCACGGTGAAAAGATTTCTTCTGACTCCCAGCCTGAACCTCTCCTGTTTGGCTTGTGCTGTTACCTCTTGTCCTCCACCGTGCACCACTGTCTCCTTAATAAACACCCCTCCATGACTGAAGGCTGCTGTAGTTGCTGCTGAAGTTGTCTCTGCTCCAGCCTGAACAAGCCCAGCTCCTCAGGCTCTCCTTACGAAGATCTGGCCTTCTTGAATTGGCCTTTCAGGCGAAATACAGGAGTCGAGTGAACAGGGGAATGGAAAGTTAGTGCTTGGTCAATTGCTGCCAGGGTCTCAGCAGCTCTCTCCCAGCAACTAAAGACCAGGACCTCTACTGGAAGGACAGTGGCATGACAGGACCGTTCATCTTCAACCAATAAATGACTCTTCAATACTTAACAAAGTAAAAGACCTACACTAAAGCAAGTTTTAGTAGGGAGTTGGTGGGAGATTTATGGTCACTTGATGCTTCTGAAAAATTGTTTTAATTAACTTGGAAGTTTATCAAACATTTAGGGAAGTAAAAAGAACTGTTCAGTGCGACAAAGCTGTATTGCTAGAGCTAAAAATATATTTTTAAATGACTACTGCATTTTTAAATTAAGAAATTGGACAAAATCCTACAGAGTTCTGTTTCAGGTTTGGCACTAAGCCTGCAAAAATACTTATTATGGTCAGACTCTGCTACTGAAACATTTATTATGGCTGGATGTAGGCAGGCTTGGTCAATGTGAAAGATGCTTCTAATCTCCTTTGCTCTTGATGAGTATGTTTTCTACCATGTTCCAGTTCAGCAGAGTCTGTTTCACTGCAGAATAAACTCTGAACCCCCCACCCCATGAGATTTTATTACTTAACTCACAGATTTGTATGAAAGCTATTTTTTGTTCCTAGCAGGGTGTAAGGCATGTTAAAAAGTCGTATTTCTATTTTTTTTTTTAAGATAATTGCTATGCTGGTGTTGCTTGTCTGCATTTTATTTGGGATATGTTTAAATTTATAAGTTGATAAAAGTAAGTTTTCTTTTTGATCATTAAATGGTATGAAAATCTGTGAAGTAAGACCACAGCAAAATATGTTAACATAAACATCTGATACTGCTGGAAAAAAACAGTCTTCAAAAAATAAATGTAAAAGAATATCTTATAATGGTTTCCTCTATGGGAGTAGAGACTGAAATAGATCCTATAACCTCTTGTCATCATTTAAACCAGGTTGTAATTACTATGTGCCATGTTGATCTATTATACACTATAGTGGAGCCTGTGATGTAGTTCATATTAAGAAGTATAGTTTCCTTAATTGGAGAGAAGTACCTTAGGCTTAAAGAGTTAGTTGCTGCTTCATGAATGAAACCTTGTATAGTCATTTACTGCATGCTTCAGATCCCATCACAGAATTGCGCTGCCCAAAAGAAATGAGCCAACCCAAAATAGTTTATTTGAGACATTACTGGATATAGTAGATGCGCATGTACATTTTGAGAAAAAAAAAACAAACTTATAATGTCTTCTCTAACTGCACATAGGCTAGAGCAAATGTTTACAAAATAAAATGAAATTTCTGCTTTTTGAAATTGAAATTTCTGCTTACTGTATTTCTGTCTGGCTGATTTTCTGAGTGACTTTTCTTGAGCAAAAGAACTAACAGGATATTTGCCTATTGTTGGGTTTGTGTATTCTGGTCCTGCTTGCTTTGCCATACAATGCTGCAAGATATTTGGAGCAGGAAACCATGATTAATTTGAACAGTGCTTTGCACAAAAACTCTGTTCCTCTTGGGAACATTGGAGTATTACTGAAAGTGCACTATGAAGAACACTCATCCAGTGTGATTAATTAAAATGAAAAGAAAGAACTACTTTGGTTCAAATGGAGTCTTAATGCATCTACCAGGATTACCCTCTTAACAAACAAACACACAAACAAAAGGCCTCAAGAAAGGTAATGATCTATTTAATGTGAAAAAATACTCATGCTTTAAGTTCTGCTCCATATATTTTGTGTAATTGTCCCTCTTCTAGCTCTCATCTTTGCCTCCACAGTTGAGGTGTTGGGGTGAGTGTGTGGTGGCACAAAAGCTACTGGAGCTTGCAAGAATGGTTACAAGAACAAGAAGCATCTCACTACATCTGTGTGCCTGTGGCAGGCTCAGCGTAGACAGGAGCTTTGAAAACGCAGTTGCCAAACTCTAGCTGCTCCCCACTGAATCTGTGTGAAGAAAGCCTTTCTTTTTTCAAAGCCTTATAACACATCCTAACATTTGTTTCTATAGCAACAGCTAAGAACTCCAACACAAACCCAGTGTATGCAAAATAAAATGGTAATCTTTACTCTTGATGGATGGTTTCTACTACTTGCAAGAAGAATATAGAGAAGGTGGAATATAAAAGACACCATGTACTACAAAATTGTGACATGCAAAGGACAAATTACTTGTTAAAAGTTGAGTCAGTGTTGGTTTCAAATCATCTGTGTGAAAACATAGTAATTATTAACACAACACCTGTGTCTGAGTGAAATGTAGCTTATCTGAGATATGTTTTGAGTGCCAGAAAAAAATTGTGTATAAATTCAAAGGTTTATTTTGACTTTTTCTAAATTTCACACTCATGTAGCACATTATTTTGATTAGTCAGCTTAGGTAGTTGATAAATTTTTAGGCTAATCTTTCCATCTTTTCTCTTCAAATTAAAGCAAATCCATTGAAACTGGCTCTGTAATCATACCTAAGCTTTTAAAGAACCATTATCACAAATGGGTGCACCCATGCAACCAACCTCCATGTTTTTAGAGGTTCTCAAATAGTAGATCTTTGATTATCAACTTTTCTTCAAGTACTTCCACACAGAATTTTGAAAATTCATATATTTACCAATACATGATCGTTTTTATATGCTTTTAAAATTATTAAATTAACATTATAATTAATTTTATATATTATTCTTGAATTCTGTATATCAGCCATTTCTAATTAAAGTCTAGAATGTCTACGTAATTTTACTGGAGCTGATGAAGCAATCAATGTGCAACCTCCCCAGGCAAATTCATTTGCTTGTATTATTCCTTTTTCCTTCTGTGAACCTGACATAGAAAGAGTTACTAACAGCCCTATATTTTTCTAACAGGAAAGGAGAAACGACCTAAAAAAGATCTCTAAGTGACAGTGCAGGAGGGCATGATGTTGACTTGTTATGCTTCTAAGCAATATAATTTAATACACGAGGAAGACGCCCATAGTCTGGTTGTGGCTATCAATATTTCTGACACAAATACAGACCTTACACAACAAAACACTTTGCTCCCAATTTTAGATTAAAAAGCATTATCAAATAAAAGAGTGGGCTTAGCAATTACACAGCATCTAGAATCTTATAGCAGAAATAGAAATAACCCAGATTTAAAAATAACTTGCAGGCACATCAGTCAATCAAATAAGGGTGCTACTGAAAAAAGATCTAAATATCTTAGTCACAACAAAGACAACTATTTTCAGAGAGGGCTCTGCAGATGCACATTCTGTTTGCAGCTGCAGCCCAGCCCTTAAAAGAGAGGTCGGCAAGGTTTGGAGTTAATCCAGAGTGAGTGTCTGAATGAACTCTGTAGCTTAACCTTCTAAGTAAATACGAGAAATTCAAGTAAAATTCATTCTTTTGGTCTACTACAGCTATCAAAGAAGTTTGCAGGTGTCTTCATTGTACATCTGAGCCCTAATAATAATAATAATAAACCCTGTCTGAGGCAGCAGAGGAAAAAGTATGCTGTTTATTTTCATGTTGCCATTGTTCAGAGGTGCTATAAGGAAAGTGATGTGGTGTAAAGTGCAAATGTCATACAGTATAAAATGCAATATTTTTATACAGCTGATTAGCACAAGGACATGCTGAAGGTCTTTTAGGTGCACACAGCAGTTGTGAACACATGTGGTATATTACTGATGTTTACTTTTGACTCATTGAAAAACCTCAAGTGCACATCAGAAATCAACAGGGCACAGCGGGCCTATTCCTCAGCTTGTATAAAATGGCATAGGACCACAGACATGCTGCATTCTAGTTCAGCTGAAGTGCTGCATGGTAGTGTGAGAGATACAGGAAAGGTAGTAAAGAAATGTAGACTATACAATTCAAAGCTAGAGATTTAACTGTTCATGCTGATAGACATAAAGATAACCCATGAAAGCTTCGTTCAGATAGGCTGACCTTGTCAGCTGACTCTAATTTTAACCAAGTGGACATTTCCCACTAGGGAAAGCAATGCTAACAAAACAATGCTACTTTTTGGCTACTGAACAGGTTTTAGTTGCTAGAAAATTATATAAAAAATGATGAAAAGCCTTCTTATTTCGAAAAATAACTCATCAGAGTGATAGCAATCATGAAAATATCTTCTTGTCTTCCTTCTTTGAAGGCTCTCCATTGAAGAGTGTGGAGACATGGAGAAGTAGCAATGAAAAAAGCCCTGGGCAACAGTTATGGGTTTGTATCTTCTGTGACAATGCCATAGCCCTCATCCTTAGCTGTTTCTTCACTGATGACTTACTCTCACCTCTTGAAAAAATTCTTTTCATGCCTGTGGATTGAAACTGGAGAAGGGGCTAGAGCAAGAAGAGACTTCTGGCCTTGAGGTAGTGTGTACCAGCACAGAAGACCTCAAGGCCTCTACTCATGCTTCAGGCTTCCCAGACAGAAGCAAGTGTCAGTTTGAAACCATATATTGTGAACTCATACATCCATCTTCATTGAAAATAGGCAGGGAAGCTCATTCTGTATGAACTGAGCTGTTCTACTGGAACCCCATCAAGTGATTGTAAGTAGAGGTTTATTACTCGGTGCAATATTAGCTCATGTCACAACACAACACTAATCTCACTCCCCTTCCTTCCCAAAAAGAAATATGTTTTTTTTTTTTTATTCCTAGATGGCAGAAACATTGCCAAAGTAGTAAAGAATAGAATATAATCAAGAGCGACTCAGATCCAGACCCGGAGTGACCCAAGAGTGACCCAGAATAAGACAGGTCTCATTCACTGCCTGCAGCAGTTTTATCTCCTGAACACTGTCTGAGAGACTGTCTATGTTGTACAGGTCATAAAATAGAGCAGTAATGAATGGATGCCTCACTCCTGGGGTGCTCCCAGCCCAATGATATGACCTAAAAGACAATGGATAGTAATAGATAATGGAATAGATAACAGAGACTATCTGACAAGGCAAGTGTTTCTGAGCAGGCTAGACAGAAATGGTGTTTCTGACTTACATGATGTACCAGAGAGAGGCAGCATTTGATAAAACAGACTGAACCCAGTTGGGAAGGGTGTGAAAAAGAGCTTTAGCATCTTGTTTATTGAAAGGAGATTGAGGTGTGAGATACAGTGATGTAGAGTATAAGTTCTGCCATGGAAAGGAAGTTCACAGCACTACAGGACTCATATTTGCTGGAGAAAGGATAACAAAGATATACCAGAATGTTCAAAGGAGATGCATTAAACAAGAAGTGAAACACACATTTTTTTTCAGGGGAAAAAGATTAAATATACAGCCACAGTATCAAGGAAAATGATGAAGCCTCCGTTTCTTGGTATTTTCAAACCAAGCTTGAAAGCTTGGTAGCTATTGGACTTCCTCTGAGTGTATCTGTTTTATCACAGCATATGATTAAATGATCCCTTTAGGCCTTAGTCTCTATGGGATATGAGTCTATGAATAGGATTGTAGTGACTGAATTATGGGAGCACATGACAGAAGTAAAGTGGCTGTAGGTTACAGGCAGCTCCAGCTATTAATAAAGACAAGCCCACCTTAGTAAAGGGGATTTGAGGATCAGGGAAACTGGGGACATGCTGCAAGACGGGTATCTTCCGCACAGTTTTCAGAGTGAGAATCAGCTGAATATCTTTACCACTTCAGTGACAGTGTCTTACGCTGTTTTGAGTCCTTTACATCTTACTGCATTTATTAAGGCTAACAGCTATGTCCTACATGGGTTTTCTGATTGAAAAAATGTCTTAATCTCAATTTTAGTAAGTCTTACACTCAGTGAAAAAACATCTTCTTTCTTGAATTCCTTGTACACTCAATTGTTCCTTTGCCTGATAAAACTTTCATTGTTGTAAAGGAGATGGCTCTTCGCTGAAGAATTAAACGAGGATAACCTAACAGGAATGGAGCGTCTGTGAGGCAGAATCCTGCATCTGCTGGCTTGATCTATACGACAGTTATCAGAGTCATACTCTGATTCCCCTGTGTGATAAACAGAATTTCTGTCAAGATGACCCAAAGCTCTTAGTGGTGCAAAAATATGGACTACTCAAAACATTTTAATGAATAATCTGTTAACCACTAACCTGTAAAACTTCTTTTACTGCTACATTCCTGGAGAGATTACCACTGATCTATTGGCTATACATGAGTTTTCACCTGCAGGTCTTCTTGGAATCACAGAACAGCTCTCACCCACCAGCCAGCATATTCTGGTAGAGCAGTAGTGCACTCCTCCCTGCATATCATAAGATTTGAGGAAGAATTTACTCTTCCTGAGGCTAAGAAATGACCTGTCTTTCCCTATGGGAAGAACTACTGCTTTTAGGTCATGGATTTAGGATGGTGTAGCACAGTTGAGATCTCTGGTATGTAGGAAATACTGTACAAGATCTGACTGCAATGCTAAGAAAGAATGAGTCATACAAGGGCAAACACAAATCTAGGCTGGATCAGGGAAGAAGAGTGCTTGAGGGAATTTAGTTGTAGTTCATAAACTCATAACTGGGTTCATAACATTGGGTCTCGTCAGGCTTATTCACTCAAGTAAGCATACTATTATGAAAAAAACCTAGAAAAAATCAAACACAGGACATGAACATATGTGCTTCTCAAAAAAAAAACTCCTTTTATCCAGAAAATAATCTACTTAACTGATTTTCTCAAAACAAGGAAGACAGTAAGAAGGTCACAGAAGAAGCAACATGTGTGGCTATTCTCAGGAAAAAAAAAAATGTGTAAAAAGATGATTCTAGACAAGCCAAGTGACCTTTGCCTGTTGCCAATTTTCCTTAGCAGAAACTTAAACTATGTTTTAAATAGCAATTTAGATTGCCCCCCCCAGGACTACACAGCTCTTGTCTGCCTTCTCCCAAGTGCTATTAACTTGGCACAACAATTTAAAATAAATTTTAAACAATAACAAATAATACAATTTTCAAAAATAAATGTTTTTGTGGAGTTCCTTGGAATGTATTTATAAAAAGTCTATTGACTTAATCAGTCATAATGTTGTAATCCATTTTTTAAAGCATTCATTCAGCACAGACTATGATCAGGGATAGTATGTGCGGGGAAAAATTAGGATATTTCTTTTTATTCATGAACCCAGTAAAGTGCATTGAATGAGAACTAAATCTGAAACATACTGATACTTGATCTGCCTAGATTCAATACTTGAGTGCTACAGAGATTCTCCAAGCTTGTATAATCCTTTAGGTGACTGATTTTATTCTGGTGGCCATGATAATGCCAGACTGTTTGGAAGCTTAGTTCAATGGAAAAGAGACAGATTCACAGGTTATGAGACAGGTTCACAGGTTCACAGATTCACATGATGTGTATAATCCTACACATTATGTTGACATCTTCACTCGCTTGAGCCTAAAAAGAAGTTAGGAAAAGGACTTTCAATGTGTCTTTCTCCTGTTTAACTCACTAGATGATGATACTCAAAATAAGGAGTAGTACCTAAGTACCATGATCTATGGACCACAGTATGGACGTACTATGGAAATGTGCCATAGCCATGAAGCTATTGACTAAAATAGAACAAATTATCTATATCTGTAGTCCCTTTGTGTGTGAGTATGTGTGCTCAGTGTTTCAGCATTGAAGAGTGATGGTTTCACTGCTAGAGCTCGAGAAATTCTACAATTCTTCAGTCTTCTGAGTTCAAGTTTAAATCAGTTCCAGGCAAATGAACTTCTTCCTGAGAAGGCCTTTGTAACGAGACATAGTTCCTCTAAATATTGCAGTTCACCTTGGGGTTAGAAACTTCACATCTGGGTCTTCTGAGGCCAGCAGTTGTGAATGAGGAAGTTGCATGTGTGAAAATAGTCTGGTTTTGCCTCCATTGACCTCTTAAGTGTGGTTCTCATTTGCCCCAGTCCAAAGAAGAGAATGGATTCACTGCCTACATATTGCAGAGCAATGTGGGTGAAGGGCTGAGCTCATTTCATGTTGGCTTCTGTGTGCCGACTAGGAAAATATTCCTCTTGGTAGGAAATAGTCCAGGCCAACTAATCTTCAAAATGTGAGTGGTGCTTCAACTCTAGTGCCTAACACACACACTTTCCTGGCTAGCCCCGCAAACCCCAAAGGCAGCTACAGAAGGAAGAAAGGACTAGGCTGGAAGTTTGGCAACCTAAATGCCACATCAGTTGGGAAGGTGCCAGTGTTACCTTTCTTTTCCAGCTGTCTCATCCCCCCAGAAGTCAGAGGCCCTGTAATCCAAAGAAACCAGAGCTCCCTGCTCTTGAGTCACTTAAAGGTAGACTGGACCAAAAAAAACCCTAAAGCGTGATCCAAATCCCCAGAGCAAATGGGGCTGCCTAGTCATGGCGACAGTCAATCTCCCCATTTTTTAAACATACAACAGTATGTGAATATGTGTTTAAAATATAGTATTTCTAAGTTTTGGATCAGTCAAATACTTGAGCTCATAAAGAGAAGGTTAACACTTGCCAGTCCTTAATTTTACAAACTGCAGCTTCCTGAAAATACCAAAATTCACACTATTCCCTGTTTAAAAAAAGATAGATAACTTCTCTGTCAGGCTTGCCATGGTATGTGAACTAGAAATGGCCCACAGAAGCAACAGAAGATGTTCACAGAGGGCAGAAAACATGAAGGTATATTCCCTTTTAGCATGGCAGTGTGTGTGAGAGATGAGTCATGGTTCTCCATAACACAGAAAGAGGAAGGAAGAATTATCCTGGGATTCAATCCAGCACTTTACTGTATTGCCTTCTCCAGTAACAGCTTAAAGAGAAGACTGGAGAAGCCACATGGGAAATCTCTAAAATTGTTTTGAGTGGGCTTCTTTACAGTCACACATGAAACTAACTTAAGGCAAAGAAAAAACAAAATCCTCACACTTTCAGATCATTTTTGAACACGGGAGGAATGAATTTAAATACTAATATCGACACCATTAAAAGAGAAAAAATGGTGCACAAAGTAAAATGATTCTACTTTCAACTCTCTTTAATTGTCACCTACAGCTCATCTACAAGTGCATACATTTAGATCCCACTTGAAAAGCCAGTATGGGAGTCAGGTTGAAAATGTCAACATGATTGACATTTTCACACCAGGTACTTTTTTCCTTGGTATGCATAAAATAAATGGAAACCTCTTTCTGCGAGGATGTGTATCTCACAGGGAAAGCCTTGGTTCCCTGAACAAAAAGAGTGTGCTTGCCTATATAGCAACCACAAGGCAGTGGAAACAGTTGGACTTTGTTTAGTTATATTTCCTTTCAGTTGAAGACTTTAAATCACTGTGTGATTTAATACACTGTGTGTGTAAGACACACTGTATCTTAGCTCATTCTTCTGATACAGGTCTTTCTCACACTGGTGTTCCAGATGTGGACAATGTTAAGGATATGAACATAGACCATTCAAGAACAGAGACCAGTAGAGAAATGGTGGTAACTCTGTGAATCTATCCAAAGTAAAGTACCAATTTAAATTATGGTTCAATAAAAACATTTTATTCTGGTTTCCTAATGAACTCTTTTAGGGAGCTGTCAAATCCAGCAGTCTGAAAGCGGTGAGGCTCCCATAACTCCATTTCGTCAGTTTCAACCAGTAGCAAAGCTGAGCAAATATTCACAGTAGACACACACACAAACACAAATATACACATGGTTGGCCACACAAATCAACACAGACAGAAACAGCCCTCACACAAGCACAAATAGCCTCATCCTGTTGCACTTTCTCGATGACCAGGGTGAAAGTCCATTAGCAGGAAATATATACATATATACTTACATATACACCTGCGTATAGAGTATGGATCCCCACAGAAGCTGGACTCACACACCAGTAGCTGACTCCTGGATTCCTAGTCCACCCAGTTGCTGGCACCCGGACACATGAGTTCCTAAGGCCTGTGGTCCCACTGCAGGTGCTGGTACAGCCTCCCTGCTGCACTCAAACATGCCACAGACCCACAACTCAACCTTCACTCTAGGTGTCTCTCCAGTAATTATCCTGGACCTCTGGTCCCTCTGGTATCCAGCTCTTCCAGTTGTCTCACACTCAGAACTTATACACCTACCTGTCTCCCTAACAGCTCATCAACTGAAGCCAGTGTGCCCCTGTGCTTCTTAACGGAGATGAGGACGAGCCTTTCACCACATAACCAAACAGACCTCACTAGGATAAATTACCTATTTGCACCAATGCCAGGCCTTGCACTGAGAAAACTGTATTAATGTTGTTAAATATGCCTGGCCAGGTCCACTGATGGTGTGAATTATCATAACTCCATTAGCATCAGAGAAGTAATGATAGTTGTCCTTGGCTAAGCTAATATCATTGCCAAATTGGGAACATACCCTAGCAAGATTTTCAACCAGTTTTCCTACTCTTATCCTTTAGGCATTACAGATGCAAGTTTTGTTTTGTTCTGTCTGATGCTGGGGAGATAGGGGAGAGAAAAATCTTTTTAAAGTCTAAGACAGCTTATGTACATTCATTTCTATGTTCTGCTTCTCAGTTTGTTTCATTTTAGAGCAGAAAAATAGTATGGAAAGACACAGAGGAGCTGGAGAATAAATAGACAGTGAATATTTATGCAATATACCACCAAAAATTTCAGATGTTACATTTAAATTCTTAGTTAATTTTCAGGTTTCTCTTTACACATTTTAACAAAGCTCCCTTGAGTTTATGAAATAAGATCAATTTTAAAAAGCAATTGCTGAAAGGAGTGTGGTTTTTATTCTCCAAGACTTCAAATCTTATTTTCCTAGGAAAAAAAATCTTCCATACCACAATCTTCTGTTAATAGATCTCCTTTCCTGGTCTTGGATAGTCAAATCTCTTCTAAGTTAGTTTATAAAAGTAAATATTTAACAGATGCAGGACTGCACCTTGGAACTGTGGATGGACATATTTTATCTTCCTACGCTCTCACAATGATGTTTTCATCTGTTCAGGTGGTGAACACATGTGCTGCCTTTATAATTTCATTACATATATATCAAACAACAGTTATGAATAAAGATAATAGAATAGTGACAGCTAACATGTTCCCTTTTGTGGTGTATAATGGCTCTCTGTGAGTTTGCTGAAAACTAGAGAATCTACTTATAAAGGTTTTAAGACTCTCTCGGAAAATCTGTGCTCTTTGAGCTGTCATTGTGACACAAAAATGACTGTAGTAATTTGGGATTTTGTGAAGTTTCTTATTCTATTTCTGATGGAGTCTGTGGAAAATCTCTCTAGAATCAGTATCCTGTTGTTCATATTCAAAAACAAATGTGGGTTGCAAGATCCCAGCTCCTTTTCATGTGCATGGAAATGCACAGTCCCCTCTCCTTCCACCCTCACCCCTCAAATTGCACTTATAGGTTCACAGACACTGAATTAAACATAAACATATTGATAAATCAAATACGCTCACTCGCTTTACATCATTATTCTAGCAAAAATATACCCAGAAAGGCCAAATAAGCATCAGACTCTATTAATGGGAAACATGAATAATCACACAGGAACCTAATCTCAGAAACTGAGATAAACCACTCAAATAATATTCATAGTTATTGAATACATCTGAATGTGTCATAAAGCACTCCCAAACAAACTACAGTTTGAGTCCTAGTCATAGCACTTAATGTATTTGAAGAATAGCAAAATGGTTAGGAAAAAAATCTGTAGTTTCACACATAGATCATGTGAATTTCTTTCCAAGCATTGTTACATATTAATTTCCCAATTAAAACCCATTTTTTCAGCTATCCATACAGAGGCAAAATTATTTTAAAGTGATATTTTTCCTCTAAACTATCTTTACTGTTCCAGTACAGCCTGACTGTAGTATAATCAGAGCCAGAAGGCAAATGGCAAATCTTTTTGTGGCAAACTTGACAAAGTAAATCCTCATGATATTTTTCTTCATCTTAGCTTTTCAGCTTTGAAGAACTTTATAATTCCAAAAATAGAAGGAATCGAGATTTTGTTAAAAAAATTGCCCAAAACTGATTTGTTTTTTTTTTATGAAGAGACACCTGAGAAATGAATGGTATGAAAAGGATTCTGCTCTGCAGAAAAAAAAACCAAAAAAAACTTAAATTGAT
>JAVCKT010014159.1:0-12136 GCA_032273925.1 Rhynchotus rufescens
AGCAAAGGCTGAGGGAGCTGGGCCTGTTCAGCCTGGAGAAGAGAAGGCTGAGGGGGGACCTGATCACTGTCTATAGACACCTCAAGGGAGGCAGTGAGGAGGAGGGGGTGGCCTCTTTTCAGTGGTGGCCAGCAACAGGACTAGAGGGAATGGCCACAAACTGAAGCACCAGAAGTCCCTCTTCCCATTAGTCTTGACTGGACCCTTTCTTTAATGCCGCCCTTAGTTTAAAATTCAAAATACATCATTTCAGTGACTGGATTTGCACCAGTGTCTCCACAGTTAGCACAGCTAATGGTGAAGCGTCACAGTTAGCACGGCTGGAGGAAAGGTGGTAGCCAAGCGTGTGCCAGGAGTCTTGCTGCAACGAGCCCGGCTGCCGCGCTCCTGCTGTGCTGAAATAGCTAATGGCACTAACATTTCCATGGCACTCTGTGGAGATCGGCCCCAGTGGGACTAGAAAGCACTTTTTGACTTCTCCTTGCTCCCATTGCATGCTGAAGCTGAAGAGTTTTTAACGATTCCTGAATGGAGTGGTAAGTTAACATGCAAATAATGTGCACTGTAGGAAAGTGTGTGAGTACTTGACAAATCTTTTGGTGACCCTTCTGCATCCTTCTTTGACAAATAGGTGCATTAGTTTGTGCAGCCTCTGCTGCTCTCGGGTCTTGGTTTCTTTGTGCTAAATGTTCCAGGAGTTGAGAATATTTTAAGTTGGCCCAATACCTGCTTGATGATACAGCTGATGGATTCATGACCGTGAGTCTTGGCTTCCACAGGAAGGTGTTGTGGAGAAATGCGACTTGTAGGAAGTGCAGAACCCCCTTGGGCCGAAAATTCCTCGTTGTGGAGAAAATACCTCCGTGGGTGCTTCTCAGGCCACAAAATGCAGGGAAGTTAGAGGTGGCCACCTAACCTTAGCCGTCATTCACGTGGAATCTGCTCCGTACGTATCGGTTGCGAAGCTGTCGCTTCTGAACGTGGCAGGGACACAAAGGGGTGTCTGCACCGCTCACCTGCCGCTGCTCTTTGCCTGCGGGTTTGCAGGGTGCAGGGGGAAGGATGTGGGGAGCTCAGCCCCAGGTATCCCCACGGGGCAGTCTGTTTATTCTGAAAGGAAGTTTTGATTTTGTGAGGAATCCACAAAATCCGCTCCACACGAGCCGGCTGCATCCCGGGAATGATTCCCTTTTGTTTGCATTCATTAAAGCTCGCACTAATACCTTCCTGCTTGCGTTGCCCCTTTGCTCCTGGGCTGTTTGCAGAGCATTAAGCCGCGGCAGGACCCTGACGTGGGGCTGCCCGTCTCGGTCATTAGCGAAACAGCGGCTGCTCCGGGCTCACTGCGCCGCGTGGCGCCCGCTCCCGTCCTTACAGCCTCCGAAAGCACTCGGATTAGCCCCAAATGCTCTTACGCCCCCTTCCTCCCCGTTACTCCAGCTGTGCTTTTGCATTTGATGTTTTAAATACTTTCTAATGCTAGCCTCGAGTTGGGGGTGAAGCCGATGGGGATGTAACGTCCTGCAGCAGTTCTGTTCCTGTATGGATGCCACACGCTGCCCTCTCCCGGGGGTCTGCACCTGAATTTGGCTGGGAAGTGGCTGCTTTGGACAAAGCAAAGTTTCCCGGTGGATTTTGGCAGTGCAGTCTGGCAGCTCTGTCGTCTGAATGGGAGAGATTTGCTCCCATTTGCACCATCTGCATTGGGGCTTCGGGTGGGTGATTTCCGCAGGTGTCACCACAAGATGCTGTTTGGAAAGGGGGGAACTGGGGAGAATCTTCTTGTGTAGAGGCAGTAGTTACAGCTGAGCTCAGCACATGCAAACCTTGGGTTATTTCTTTGCACCAAACTTGACCATCCTTGAACCGCCTGATCTGTCCGTGTGGGAAGTGGTGTAAGCGCGAATGGAATGAGGTGGTGGGAGCAGAGGGGCAGTCGCTGTTGGGTGCGAGAGGGTTAAGGAGGAGGTCCTGGGTGCCATGAGGTCTAATTCCATGAGGAGGGGCAGAGCAGGGCGGGTTGGGCTGCTCCTAGGGGCTCGGGGGGCCACAAAAGAGCATTGGGTTCTGCGCACAAGGGCTGCACGGCAGTCACTGCCTGGGAACCTGGGAGAAAACGGAGGGAAGGGAGGGAAAAGCAGTTACCGAACCGGGGCGAATGGGTGAGGAAGGGCCCGTTAGGACCTTCCACCCTCGCAGGGAGAGACAGTTTCATAGAATCCCTAAGGTTTGAGCGTAGCACCCGCTGCCGTCCTCGCTTGCAGCATCCTGGCGTCTCGGCCCGCGTCCGTCCGGGCACCGGGCGCACCAGGAGCCCCTCGCTCCGCAGGGCCACGTCCTGCTCCGGAGCGGCTCCGCGGAGCCCACGGAGCGACCCCGCGTTCCCGGCGCCTCCACCGCCTTCCCGGCACCTCCGCCACATTCCCGGCGCCTCCGCCGCATTCCCAGCACCTCCGCCGCATTCCCGCAGCCTCTGGCAAGGACGGGGAGCGAGTGCCACCTTGTGCGCGGCGGCAGCCTCGCCTCCCGCGCCGAGGAAGACGCCGCCGGCCTTCCTCCCTGCTCCGCAAGGGGACGGCGGGGGCGCAGGGCCGAGGTCCCCGGCCTCCCTCCCTCTGCAAATCCCTGCGGGTTTCAGCGCTAGGCCGGACAGGGATGTGTTGGGGCTGAGCCGCCACAGGGCTGGGGGCCAGGGAATATGGTTTAATGTCCCTTCTGCCGCTTGCTTTGTGATGACAGAGCGAAGAGAGGGCTCTCGCCATGGGGAATGTAGAGCTGCATTGAAGGGAGGAGGAAGAACCGCTTTCATCTACATCGCCATTCAGAGTGGAGTTTGATTTGAGCCGCAGTCTTGGAATTAAATTTGTAGGTGAGTGCCCGGATGGGTCAAGGACACAGAAGGGTTCCTTGGTGCTGAGGTGACAGAAACGTCGCCTGGGGGCTCTGGCCCTGCTTGGTTCCCCCTTGGACCCCTCTGTGCCCCCCACGCCAGGAGGGGGGCAGCAGTGCCCTCCTGCGGTCCCCTGCCCCCTGCAGCCACCGCGTGGTGGCTTTGTCACCCTATTGTCACCCTATTGTCTTCTCTGTTTGCGCCCAGCTGGTTTCGCCTTAGGTCTCCCTTTGTAAGGAGGGTGCCGAAGGTTTAAGAAGGCGCCGCCGCCTTGGGCTGGGCTGCAGCTGCTCCTGGGGCTGCCTGGGGGCTGTGAAAGGCGGTGGGCGATGGGGAGCCCTGGGAGCCCCGCAGCACGGGGGGATCGACACGGGACACGGAGCAGCTCTGCGGGAGCGGCGCCTTTGCCTCCGGGTTTGCAAACCCTGCGGAGCCGGGGAGCTCTGCTCCGCATGGGCTGGGCTCCAGGGAATGGTCCCGGCGTCCTAGAGAGCTGCCTCCAGAGAGCAGGATGGAGCACGGGAATCCGGGGAGCTCTGAGCCCTAATCTGCCTGTGCCAGGGGCCCTTGGTCTTTCCAAAGGCCGGGAAAGAAGCCATGGGAGGATACAGCCCTATAGGCGCCTTTATACCAGGACACTGTCCCGTACACGGCCAGGGTGCTCCTGGTTTCCTCAATCTCTGACAGCAGCCGTGGGGCTGGGGAAGCCTCAAGCCGGGGGGCTCTGCCGTCATTTGAGGGGTTCCCTTTGGGCTGCGGGGGCCAAAGAGCACCCGGGCTCTGCAGGCTCCTATGGGCGCTCTGCCCTCTGTCGTGCCCCGCGAGCACCGACATCTATAGGGGTTCTTGTGAGGAGACAAGGAGGCGCTTTGGCTCCGGAAGGCACCTGGATGCTGGGATGCTCTTCCATAGGCGCTGCTGGCTGGAAAAATCGCCTTTGCTGGCGGCATCCTCTGAGCGAGGCAGGAAGGGCTGCATGGATCGGCACGGCCTCCCCTCTATGTTCCCTAGGCCAGAATTTGTCATCTTTCCCAGGCTATTCCGGTGCTTCCCTACCCCTTCTGCTGGAAAACTTTCGTCCTCGTACCCGGTTCCTCCCTGCTGCAACTTGGGCCCGTTGCTGCTTACAGGGCTGCAGAAAATGCGCGGCTCCCTCCGCTGTGCGGCAGCCGCTCATGGACCTGACTGTTAATGTCATTTTCCTGACCTCTTTCTTCTCCGTCTCACCAGCCCACGTCACCATCCAACCCTCCCTCCAGCCTGGGCCCTTCTTCAGCTCCTATTTCTCCTTATCCTCTTTGCAACCAGTCCGGGCAGCCCAAACCTGAGACCTGACTCGGATGCGAGGCGGGGATGACAAAAGAACTGATGACAAAATAACCGTCATTTACCCTAGAATCAGGGCCGTGTCCCTTGTGGTGCTTCTGGAGCAAATGAGGTGTTTTTTAACCCGTCTTTGAGGGCTGCTGTCAGCGTTTGGATGGGACAAGGCACCCACAAGCAAAACCAGTCCCTGGCGGTGTGTGCATTAGGGTGAGCGGTGCCGTGTGTGGCTGCAGCGAGGGAGGTGCGTGGCTGTGGTTTTGGTGGCATTGGGAGGACTTTGCAAGGGAAATAAGCCCGGATTTGTGCTCCGTGCCCGCTCCGCTATGGGAGGGCCCGGTCCAGGTGCGTTGCAGCAAACGGCTCCTTCCCGCTCCGGCGTTTCCATTGGGAAACTGCACTCGGCCCCGCTGGGCCCGCGTTGGCACAGGATGCCCCTGATCCCGGCTAAATCCTCCTCCGGGATGGCGAGGAGCTGATGCCCGAGGCCGGGGTACTCGGTGCTGCCAGTGCTGCTGCGGGGACCCCAGCGAGGGGACCTCGCGTGCTCGGTGTCCCCGGGCAAACCCGGCCACTCTGTGCCCGCGGCAACCGGCTCGGGGGGATTTGGGATCGGGACCGTTTGCCCGAGGGCTCCTGTCACCGAGCAAGGCCGCGTTGGGGCCGGTTTTGAGGACACACGGACATTTATAGCCCGTCATTTGTGGCTTTTCCGCCCCCGCCGGTGTCCCGCTCCAGACACGCTCCATCCTTGTCACCTTGGGCAGGATGAGAGGATCCGGATTAAGCCTCTCCGCCCCCGGTGCTGTCTCACCTCTGGAATTCGTTGCTCTTGGTTAAGGGGAGGGCCCCGTCCTGTCCGCAGCCCCCGTTACCTGTGATCCTGCGGAGCTTCCTCGGATTCTTTGTGGCGCCGGGAGGGAGCGCGGAGCTTTCCTGCTGCAGGGCAGATTCCCAGGGAGGGATTTGCTCCTTGCTGCCCGCTTTGCAAAGCACTTTAGTGGGATCTGGCTCCCTGCACGTCACTTATCTCCTCACTCCCCGCTTTGCAAAGACCCGCGCGGCCTCCTGCAAGGGCAGAAGGGCCCTGGGGCTGGAAATCTGCCCGCGGAGGAGCCGCCGTGGGGCGGATGCTCCTTGTCCCAGCAGGGACCGTCGTCACCGCAGGGCCCCGACTTATATCGGGAGAAAGAAAAGGAGGTCAAAACATGTCCCGCGCCCTTGCAGCGCTCCGTGGACGTGGCAGCCGGCAGCATTCCGGCACCTCGGGCGGGAGGGGAAAATTCCAGCTTCTCCTAAGGATGCGGCGGTGCCGGAGGTTTCGCAGGACACAGGAGGATGGACGCTCAGCCGCGCTGCTCCACGGCCTCCGCTGCTCCCCTTTCCCGGTCCCAGTCCCCCTGCAGCCCTGCCTGGACGTGCCCAGGAGTGCCATGGGGAGCGATCCCGCGTCGCACCCCGCGCCTTTCCGGGCCCCTCACCCACAGGCTGCAGTGCCACCAGTGCCGCATCCCGCATCCTGCATCCCGCATCCCACATCCTGCATCCCGCAGCCAGCACTGCGGGCACGGGGGCACCTGCGGATTTGCCGCCGTGGATGAGGCAGCGCAGCGGGGAGCAGGTGCCCAGAATTGGGCGCATCCCGCCCGGCACCTTTGGGCAGCCGAATAGGGAAATCTCCGCAGGCCGGGGGGCTCCACGGGGCTTTAGGAAGCTGAGACCACCCGGCTTGCAACAGAGGTTTATTGAGACCTAAAGCCTGAGCATGGACCCGGCACCGACCTCCAGGGGCTCAGAGCCGTCCGGCTCCGAGGGGGAAGCGGCCTCCGCATTCAGCGCTGGGAATGGAGGAGCGGGATAACAAAGGGCGACGCTGGGGACAGAGGGACAGGCCGGGACCGGGCGCTCGCCCTGCGGCGCTGCCGGAGCCGCAGGTGCCCGGCTGGGCTGGGGACTGTGGGGGACAGCAGCAAAACAGGGAAGAAACGGGAAAAAAAAGAAAGGAAAAAGCCCCGCAGCCCCCGGAGAGCAGCGCCGCTTATGCAGGGAGGCCGCGTCCCGAGGGGTCCCTCGCCCTGGGCGAGGGGGGTCCCTTGCTCTGCATCCGGGCGCCGCTCGCGCCCCCCGTCCCTGCTCCGCGGCCCCCCCGGCTCTTCCCGCTTTGTCCCGCGGCTGCTCCTGCCCTTTGTAGCGGCGGGAGCCCCGCAGCGGGGCCCCCCCGCCGCCCCCGGCCCCCGTAACGCGCCCCGGCAGCTGCCCCGCTTTGTCCCTGCCATTTGTCAAAGGGCCGAGGATGCTCCGTGGATCGCGCCGTGGCTGTTGTTAAGTGTAATTAGAGGGTTTATGTCCCCGATTTCCATGAGAATGAAGCTGTGAGGCTCCTCTCTTGGCATTCACCGCGTGCCTTAATTGTATGGACATTAAATCAAGGTCCGCTGTGAACACGCAGAGAGGGGCTCGGGCTGCGCCCGCCCCGAGCCGGGCAGCGGAGCGGGGCTTGGGGAGAGAAAGAGAGAAAAAGAGAAAAGGAGAGAAGAGAGAGAAGCTGTCAGTGCAGGTCAGCCTGGGGGGGGAGAGCCGGGGGGGTCCCGAGCGGCCGAGCGCCCGGCCGAGCCACCCGGACGGGGACACGGGGACACAGGGACACGGGGACACGGGGACACGGGGACACAGACACCGCGGTCTCTATCAGTAAAAAAATAAAATCCGCCCCCCCCGCCAGCCCGGAGCCGGGAGCCCCGCGCGCCGCGACCCGAACCCGCAGCCGCGCAACGAGCGCCGGGGGGGCCCGCGCGGGCCCGGCCCCCCAGGACCCCCCGGGATCCGGAGCGAGGGGCGCCCGCAGCGCGGACCCCCCCCCCGGGACCAGCGGCTCCGCAGCCCCCTCCCCAGGGAAGCGGCAGCGCTGGAAGCTGCGCGGCGCTTGGGCACCGCCAGCGCTCCAAAGAACGCGATATATATATATATATATATGTGTATATATATATATATATATATATATACACACCCACACACACACATATATATAAAATAAGAATAATTAAAAAAAAAATAAAAATCGGGAGGTTTTTGGAAAAGGGGGAGAGCAAGCAAAGCGGTTTCGTTGATCGCCGTCGGCCCGAGAGGCGCTTTGCGCATTTAGGAGGATTTCTTTAGGTAGCGCCGCTGAAAAATCCTCGCCCCCTCCCCTGCCTCCCGTTTTTCTCTTTTTTTTTCCGAAAAAAAAAAAAATATATATATATAAATATATATCACGAGCCCACTGAGGTCGCTTGCAAAAAGGGGAGAAAGAAAAATAAGAAATAATAATAATAAAAAATCCTGCTGCTCTTCCAAGTTAGCGCTAGCGCCGGGTGGCTCCGCTCTCCCGCCGAGGTCGCCGGGGCGGCGCGGGCAGCCCGGCTGCGGGCGGCTCTGCCGGTCCAAGGGAAACAGCCCGTTTACCCATTCCAAGGGAAAGAGCCCTCGGCGGCTCCGGCGGCGCAAACTCCAGTGCAAACGCCCTCCCGTGGCTCAGGATGCTGCGTTTTGTGCAGGCGAGCTGCAGATGAATAAGAAAGGCGCCTAGTCCCTCATTATCTTTGAATTTCAGACTTTTTTTCTCTCTCTCTCTCTCTCTCTTTTTTTTTTCTTTCTCTTTTTTTTTTTTTTTCCTCCTCTACTCCCGCGCTGGAACAAAGCGGAGGGAAACGCAGGCTCCCGCTAGGCTGTAAAAGCAGAACTTGGTGCACCACCCATCTTTCTCTTCTCTTCTCCAAAGCTCTTTAAAGGGGTTATGAGGCGTCTCTCTCAATTTATCCCTTTTCTCTTGATCTTCCTAGCAGAGGGGTTTGGGCTCTAGTCCTGGCTGTTTCAGCTGATCTCATCCAGTCTAAGGGATTAGAGCTTCTTCTCCGCATCCCGGCTCTCGGCACATCTGCTGATTGGGTTCAGCACAAGAGGATTACATCGGGACCCAATGACGTCACCGCCAGGACATAAGTTCTCCTCCATTAACCAAATCCTCATCAGCGAGATGTCCTTGAAACTCCGGGAGCAGCATCCCGGGCTGCGGCGCCCGCCCGGGGCCCCCTTCCCGCCGGCCTTTCCTGCGGCAGCTCCGGGCGCTCGGGCTGCTCCTCCGCAGCGCCCGCCTGTCGCCGAGCGCACACCCTATAAATAGGGCCCTGCACCTAAACTGTTAATCCGAGCAGCTTTATATATTCCGTTGCTTTTGCCTTTTTTTTTTTTTTTTCCTTTCCCCCCCTCCTATTTTTTTTTCTTGCTGGGAAGGGAGGGGGTGGAGGGCCGGGGGGAGGGGAAAGCTGCATCCCACAGTTATATTCCCAAGCTCAAAAAGACATCAGCGATAATTTTCTTTAAAGCTGACATGGATGTAATTTTAAAACAGATTTTTTTTTTTTTTTTTCACTCGTGTAGGATTTCACCCCCTCGGAGAAGAGACAACATGTCCCGAGTTATATAAAGCAAGAGGTTCCCTTTAAATATATATAATGCGAATTTCGTATTTGGGGGTTTAAAGCCAGATTTTTTCTCTCCCAATACTGCGTGAGGGCAGAACCTCTGGGATGAGGCTGCTCCCGGCTGCAGGGAACGCGGTTTTGCTCCCGAGTGCGGATCCGGGAGGATTGTGAAGCCTGGAGCTCTGCAGAGTGGCTCTGGAGCCGCTGCCACCAACCTGCCCCTGCTCAGGCCGTGGGGCCCTGTCCCTGATGTCCCCAATGTCCCCCCGGCGGCCGCTGCACGGAGGTGAGAGCCGCCCCTTAGCTATTTGTTCCCCCAGTTTCTCAGGGCTGCAGCTCTGGGCAGAGGGGAGGAATTGAACAGGCACCCGGCTCTGTCCAGCGTGGAGGGCGCTTGCTTGGGAGCCCGACGTGCCCTTCGGGTTTGGCTTTTTCCGCATCGAGCTGCTTTTTAATTGCTGCCTGGCTGTATATGCCTCGCCACCAAAAAACCAGGCACGAAATGAGTGTGCGCACGTACAAAATGAGCTCGCATGCACAAAAAATGCATGTGCACGTATACAAAATGTGTGTGCACACAGAAAGCGTGGGCACATGTGCAAAATGCATGTGCACGTTTACAAAACACATGTGGACATATACAAAATGTGTGTGCGCGCGCAGAGAATGCGTTTGCACACGTACAAACTGCATGTATGCATATACAAAGCGCATGTGCACATACAAAATGCACGCACGCTTATACAAAATGCATGCGCATGCATACAGAGCGCATGTACGCATGTACAAAATGCAAAATGCATGTGCACAGGCATGAAACACGTGCACACGTGTACAAAATGCATGTGCACACACTGGTTTTATGCTGGGAAGTGCAAGCTGCACCTTCCTACCCGGCCCTGTTCCCTGCCTGGAGGAACTTGGATGGCCAGCGGCGCATTTCCCTGCTCCATGCCGGGTTCCTTCACCTCGGGAAGAGGATGAGGAGGAGGGAGGCAGGATGCAGCAGCCTGGACAGGCAGCCCCCCTCCCTTGCAAGCCACGCGGCTCTGTGGCTGCTTCCCGAGGAGAAAACTGCCCCAAATAACGTCCTGGGAATCAGGGGCAGCTGGGTGCAGTGACACTGTGACAGTGACAGCGCAGGGGGCCGCTCCAGGGCCCCCCACTGCAGCCCTGGCCCTGCGTCGCACCTGGGCACGGAGCGGGATGGGGCAATTCCCATTCCCATAGCGAGGGCAATTCCCCCTTTTCCTCCTCTGAAACTTTTCCTTAAAAACGGGCCAAAATCTGCTTATTTACGGCCTGCTCCGCGTTGACCTATTTACTGCAGCGACTCTCGGCCTCGTATTGATTTTAAAGCAAAGAGCCTAAACAAATTAACGAGCGCCTTCTCTCGAGGGCTTGCAAGGGGGGTCGAGCCACGCTCCGCTGTTGCCCCCAGCCCCGGGGCTGCCTCGGGCCCGGCTTTTCCCGGCGGGAGACCCCGGGGGTCCCCTGGAGCAGCCCCAGCTCCCGGAGCAGCCCCGCTTCCCGGCTCCCGGTTCCGGAGCATCCCGGGCGCTGCTGCTTCGCTGTCCATGGTGTTGAAGGGAGCGGGGAACGGGTGCACGGAGCTAAATTCCGTTTTCTCCTCCCAAACCCGCCGCGTTTCCCTTATCTCCTCAGCAGGGCAGGGGAGCAGCCTCCTGCAGGGGGTCGGGGCTGCCCCGCCGTCCCCGCGCTCCATCCCCGGCCTCTTCCCCGCTCGATGCCGCTTTACACAGAGCTTCCCTCTTAGCAGAAAAGCTGCTTTATTATTATTATTATTATTATTTTACATTTTATTTCTTGCATTCCGCGCTAGGCCCGGCCGCCCGCGAGGGCAGCGGGGCTGGACGCGGCGTTTAAGCCTCGTGTCCACGCACGGCGGTGCCGGGGACTTAGCGCTGTCATGTGGCCGCGGGGGCAGCGTCCCCGGTGGGATTTTATTTCTCCTCCAAAACAGCCCCCCAGCAGCTCCGTCCCCCTCCAGGTGACCGTTAATCCCCCTCCCCAGCCCCGCAGCTTCCCCCCGACTCGCAGGCTCTCCAGGCAGGCAGGGGCTTTCGCTGCTATTTTATTAACACTTGCAATGAGACATTTTCTCTTAAGCACAGCCCTTCCTTAATCTCTAATGCAGCATTTCTATATCCCGGAAGAAAATAGTCAGATGATTTGCAAAGGGCCATTTTTTTTCTCTCTCTCCCTTTTCTTCCCCTTTTTCTTTCGTCTTCTCCCCCTCTTTCGCTCTCTGCCTTTTTAAACCTACCACCTACTGTTCCCCGAACAAAGAAATCCCCGAGACAAGCAACATGCCTCCACTTTCCTGCCATTTCCAAGCGCCGGCTCCGCCATGCAGCGATGACCACACGAGGAAAATACACAGGACTGAACCCCGAACCAAGCGCCGCACAACGACCCTTAGGGACCGTCCGCACCGCCCGTGTCACACGCATTATTTTGGGGAAAATATCCTCCCCCTCCTCCTTGCTTGTAAATAAGAAAACTCTTTGTCTGCTTCTCCCGGCCCAGGGCCCGGCTCGGCCGGCGGCTCCCGCAGCTCGGAAGCGGCTCCGCTCCCAAGGAAAATCCCCGACCTCCCCCCGTGGGGCCCATCCGGCCTTGGGAAGGGGCTGCGGACACCAGGCCCCGGCTCCGGGCGCCGGCAGCTCCACGGAAAGGAGCCGCAGAGCGTGGCCTCGGTCAGGGCCACATTTTGCATTTCTCCCCCCTTTGTCTTAGAAAGTAATTCATTTTTTTTTCTTAGAAAGTAATTACACTTACAAGAGGTTTGGGAATGAGCTTTTCCTACCAAGTCTCCTCTCCCTCTTTTCCTCTCTCTGTCTCCTTTTGGTCTTCTTGGCCGCTGGGATTTTTATTTTTTTTTTTCCCCCTTGCGGATCTGTAATAAAAAAAAAAAAAAAATTCCCTTTCCCTCCCCCTGGAAATGTGCAGCTCGCGGATCCCGGCGCCTCTTGCGAGGAGGGATCGGCCGCCGCCGCTGCCGGGGCCGGGGGGAAGGAGGAGGGTCCTGCTCCGCACAATCCCATTGAGCCCCGTCCATCCTGCCCGCTCCTCGCGGCAGCAAATCCCCCGCGCCGGGGGGTCCCGGCCCCGCCGTCCCCCCGGCCCCACACGGTGACCCCCGCCCGCCGCCTCGGCCCGGGCTCCGTAAAAACAGAACGGTCGGAATTTCGGGAGAAACGGCACAAAAATAACCCCCTTGTGCCGCTCTTTTGCCGGGGTCCGGGATTTCCGCGGCGGGAAAGGAAGATTCCCCATCCCAGAGCTAATGAGCTGCTCCAGGCCTCTGCACTGCGGAACGGCTCCGTTTCCCCCCTTCCATGGAGATGTTTATTAGGGAGGATCAATCACTAGGATGGTTCCCAACCTATATATATATATATATATTTTTTTTTTTTTTTTTTACTTTTTGTTTCCC
>JAVCKT010014163.1:0-19225 GCA_032273925.1 Rhynchotus rufescens
AAGGCAATTTACTTTGCCTGTTGCAGGGCAACCTTTGACCATGTGTTTTGATTGACTACAGAATTTTGGTGCTTTTTTTTATGTAGTCAGATACTTACTGATTTTCAAAAAGTAGAAAGAAAGGAAAATCCTAATTCAGAGGCAAAAGAAAACCTCTTGTTTATCTGAAAGTGTAGGCACTGGACTTTTGCTTACATCCCTGTCTTTCACCATTATACACTTACAGACCTAGTAGGAGCAACTGAGAAGTGGTGGCCTTTAGCTTGTCCTGTCATGAAGACTCTGCAACTCTTAGTCATAGTTTTTCTATAATTAAAATAAATCATCTTCATTTTTTGGCTGTTATCCATGGAAGAGGACTGTGCCCCATATAACTTATTAAACAGTCCTGTAAATAGTACAACAGGAGAAACAGTCCTTACTCCGAGGCACCCACAGGTGCGTAATGCACTGGGTAACAAGCAGATGGTCTCACCTCTACACGAGGCAGCAGATACTTTTCTAAAAGTTGCCTTGCCTGCAGGAAATAACGCAAGACACTTTCTTGCTAAGCAAAGCGCTAATTCAATAGCCACGGACGGACCCTGAGCTGCTATCAAAAGTTCTTCTGAGCCCCATGCAAAAGACTGAGGTGCTTTTCATTTTTGTCTGGGAACTTATCCCTCATTACCCTTGTGATGGGATGGCTGCAGACAGCATTAGGGACGCTGGGCTACACAGCAGCCCCCGAGGAATGCTCTCTGCAGCAGCACCTCGCCTCAGGAAGAGGCACATGAGCCCTTCCAGCCAAACATCCTCCCAGGTGGATTTTTCTTTTTATTTTTTTTGTGGTCTAATGTGGTATAGAACTTCCATCCTCATCTCACTGTTGCGACTCCAATGGGTTTGGTGGATCTCTTTTCTCAGGAATAAAGAGGATTGGTGATTAAAGGGACATTCTGACCAGCTTTCCCCTAAAAGGAGCTTACCAAGTCCGTTTGTTTAACCTTTTCACAGCAGCTTGACCCTGTCATAAAGAACAAATCACTCCGAAACAATGTCAAAGTGTGGGACTGGTGGAGTGGCTCTGAGCCTCTTCCTTCGTTTTTATTGCACATTCAGGCTTGGACTTGGCCCTGGCGAGGAAGGAGGGACCCTTCAATCCCGCAGATCACTGAGGTTTCAGCACTATGAAGCAGCCTGCAGGTTTTTACCCTCGCGCAACAAAGACCATGTCTGTGCAACTGTGTGTTTGATATAGACTCAGACCCACAGGAAAGCTGAGCTTGCTATAAATCCATGGACTCGAATGGAGTTCTAGTGACCCTGAATTTGCATTCTGTTCTTAAAGAAATTAGGACTCTTATCTCCAATACTTTGTAAATATCGGAGGCATTTACATGGTTCTTCAGGTTTTCTGATGCTAACTTCTTCAGGCAACTTTTGGTTTTCTGTGATTAATTTTATATCTCTCCTGAGTTGCTTAATAGTGAATTAAACTGGCAAAGAACAGAGGACATACAGGCTCCTTAGTGAAGTTTAGAAGTATATGATACCAGATTGATTAAATCTTGCTGCATTCTCTACATTATTGATGGACAACCGAACTACTCAATTAGAAGCAACCAATAAATGCTCCTCAAGACACTCAGATTTGAAACAATGAGTGTCTTTTCACAGAATAGCTGGTATCATAAAGGACCTCTGGAGATCATCTGGTCCAAACCCTTGGTCAAGTAAGGTCAACTAGAAAAGCTTTCCAAGATTACATCCAGTCAGGTTTTGAACATCTCCAAAGGCACCACTGAGAAGTCTGGCCCCACTTTACATGCTCCCATCAGATATTTATAAACATTTCACCGAATACAAATGATTAAAGCAAAAATGCAGAAAGAATTGAACACAAGCTTTTACATTCCAGTGTTTTCATGAGGTGATATGCTACATGATCAGGAAAATGAATCTCAATTGCCTACCACAAAAATATCCTCAGGCTGCAGTAGTACAATTAAGATTTTTTCTTTAAATAGCATACAAGATAATGCAGTACATGTGTTCTGCTTAGAAGCTTCAAACTAGTATTTGGATATTTATATAATTTAAAACAGTGCACGTTAACACAAAACTTAACAGTAATAGTAAACATGAACTTGGGTAAGAAAATAAATAAGGAAATATTTAAGACATTATCTGGAATCAACAGAACTTGGTTTTGTTACCAGGTATAAGCACTACAGTTTTTTTTTCCTTTTGTAATAGCTAATTTGTTTCATTTCATTTTAAAAGTAATTTAAAATGTCATGTCTAGAATAGTCATATTTGTATTGTTTGTTTTTGTACTCAGTGATTTTCCTTATTATTAACTTTGTTTGTAAATACTGGAAAAAGATCAGTTCACAAAGTAATGGACACCAGCAGGACACACTCTGCACTATATGAAGAGACAGATTCTCTCATTGAAATTTCATCTGCAAATTTAAGTGTATAAATTACCCAGAGATTTTTTTCAAGCTATGCTGCCTATTCTGTAGCATTAGCTGCAGAATAGTAGGATGAGAGTCTGGTGAAGGTAGCAGTCAAATGAAAATCCAAATGGAAAAGCAGTTATTGTGTAGCCAGTTTCTTTAAAATCTTCTTCTGCAATAGGGACCTGGTTATTTGATAAATTCTAAAGCTTGTCAAGAGCCAGTGAAATTAACATTGTTGAAGTGTTGAGGGTAATGTGGTCCAGGCATTCACATCTTCACAAAGAAAACATTAGTTCTCATTCCCAGTTCTTTTAAAATTATGCAGTTAGGTGATAAAAAAAAAAAACAGCAGTAATACTAACACTTAGCAAGTAAAATAAACAATCCACATGTAAGTGCTTAGGAAGAATCAAGAAGTTGAGATCATTTTAAGGGCTTTTTTTGTTGTGCTATAAGTTTTCTCTATTTTCACCGCTACTCTGTTGCTACAGTAGGTCCCAAGAACACCACAGATCAGGTACTTGTGCTAAATCCCCATGGAAACTTGGGTTTCCTGCTGCCTCTCGAAGTCCTCACCCCCACTTAGCTGCCTGGGCTCCCTCATAGACAACGAAGAGGAGAACTGACAGAAGCCAGCAAGTTAAGTGGGCAGCCGGCTTAGTAAAAGCCTAATCCTTGACCCTCCTCAGTAATGAGTTACCTACTGGGGTGCTGGGGCAATGTGCCCATCTCTGTCAGGCTCCTCGGCCACGGGTCCTGCTGTGGAGCAAGGCAGCAGAGTTAGCCCTCGCTCAGGGAGCGAGAAGGAGAAGTTAACACACCAAAACGCACTCAGGAATTATTTACTTGGAAAGGAGGAAAGCTGCATCAAATCACCCTGCTGGCTGAAAGAGAAGGGTTTTTCTGCAGTGCTCAACCACAAGGCCATCAGGCTTTCTAGCACGTACATCCTTCTTGCTGAAGCTGTTCCATTTTGTATAAATAATTAAATCATCTTTGGAGCAAAGACTTGACCCTGCATCTCTCGCATCCCAGATGAGCACCCTAACAACTGGGCAATAGAATCAATCTCTTGCTTTTCTCCCTCTCTGACCCAATTAATATTTAATAGTCTATACAAAGTGAAGCAGCTCCAATGGGAGGGAGTGAAAGCCAGACACCTCTTGAAGGCTCCGAAGCTCAATTCACTCTCTATTTTTCTACAAGCATTCAAGTCCCCATGGTCAAAAGCCCTTGATAAATGAGATAGGAGGTTGTGCTGGTTGGTTGTTTGGCTTTGGCAGAGTCCAGAGATGAGGGAGGAAGCTTCGGCCTTCTCACTTTTTCTGTCTCTAGCAGAATAGACCTAGAAAGGATGCAAACCTCATTTCAAGGTGAGACTCACCGCTGGACAAGTGATGTGTGGAAGAAAAAGCTACCAGAGGTGTTTGTGCGGAGGAAGTAGGAGGCTAGGAACTCCAGTTGCAGGAGAGGACTGTAGCCATCTACATTTTTTCTCTTATTGCTCACATTGATGATGTGAATGGCAACCTTTATCTACCTGATAATTACAGATAGAGATCGAGGCAGTAGGAAACCCAGACAGAACCCGCATCTCCATGAGACTGTGCAGCTGCCAGGCTGTGTATTGCTCCTGAAGACTCTTCCATAGGTGTTCAAGTCAGTGAGGAAACATGAAAGATAAAGATGGGAATCACTACATAGCCAGTGATTAGAGTTTATGTCTTGTCTCTTGCATGACCTGTGCTTCCACACTAGACTCCTTACATTATCCACCAAATGACACAAAACACAGTCTAGTACATCACTGCAATAAAAAGCATAAAGAAGAGCTGAAGGGAATAAGAATGCAAAGAATAAGGTCATTCTGCCTACGGCACAATTTTTTTTTTATTATTCCACAAGAAACTAGGCCATCCAGTAAGATTTTTAAAGCTAATGCAGATTTTTAAAAGAAATCACAATGGAGGATTCTGTTTTAAAAAAATGTGCTGAGCCAGAAAAGATGCTAGTCAGGTGTTTCTGTAGCCTATCAAGGTCAAAGTGGAATGGGAATTGCCCTCTGGGAAGAATCACTCCTTGTCTCACAGGATTATGAACTGTCTCAACAAACATTTTCTTGGCATATTTTTGCTTACAGCAGCCACAAAGAGGTAAAAGATAACTACTATTTGAAACTGCACCAGAAATTCAATAATGTAACTGTGCAGGAAAGACAGTGAGGAAGATATTTAACCTATTGAACACAGATGACAGACCACACATCCTTCGTACTGTTGGTTGTCAGCATGTAGGTGCATTTTTCTCTTTATAAATCTGTACCTTCCTTGTAATCTCAAAACTAGACAAAGCAAAACACTGCCTCTACAGAATGAAAAAAAAAAAAAAGTAAAAACTTTCCATTCTCGTAATCTCAAAATGAAACATTTTGTCTATAGGTAACAGGTATTTTTTTCACTTCAGAATATCACTGCATTTTTATTTTTAAATACTTTTAAAAGTTCTTTTATTTTAAAAAAGTCAAGAAGTTTTTTTGATCAGAAGTCAGCATTTCAGCCAAATCCAAATCCTTGGTGATAAGAGGGGTATTCACAGACTTAACTCTGGACTTTAAATTTAAGGGCCAAGATTGGAAATTAGTCTCTCCTGAGTAACAACAAAGAGATCTAGGATCCTTCAAGTAGCAGATTATAGAGACCTGCCCTTCTGACTTAGCATCCCATGTAGGTTGTGAGAAAGTTGCTTTGAGCTGTCTCCACTTCCTAGTCCTGGCCATACATCACAGGTACTAAAAAACGTGTCACACTCCCAGTTCTGCATTCCCATCTCAAATACTAGAAAACAGGTGAAATTTCACTCTCCATCCTGCCTTCTTCCTCCTGCCTCAGCAGGAGGGCATGGACTACTTAATCTAATAAATACTTGATGTCATCTTTCTTGAGAAATTTAAGGGCAGCATTTGTGCAAACTCAACATATATCTGTTCAGTAGGTTTGGAAGAAAATCAAATATCAGTATAACAAATGCCTCCAAAAAGGTCCCAAGACCTCATAACTTCTTTAATGAAGTGGTATTGCATTTTAACCAGAGCCTCAGAATAATCTAATGCATATGTTTTATAGGCTGTTCTTAAATATACATTGAAAAAACATTTAACATCTATTATGAATGCCCAGGTATGGGATGCACTTTCCTAAAAAAAGGTTTTTCAACTCCTTGTTCTTTCATTCTTGCATTCTTTGCAGGTTTAAATAATGACTTTTCAGAAGTGAAAACTTTTCTAAAATTCTTGTTGAATAAAGGGCTGGCCTTAGCTCTGGCGTTAGATTTAGCCACACATTATTTAACATGCCCGTTTTTGTCTCCAAAGACTGAACAAGTGCTTTAAACTGACCCTCAGATTCTCACTGATACCATCTCAGCTCAGTTAACACTGTAGGAAGTTCAGTCATGTTCTTCCACCATTCAAAACTTCCATACCAAAATCTTGTGCTGCATTATCAGAGCAAACACCACTTTCCAAATGATAGATATCCCAGGAAGATTTCAGGGAAGAAAATTATCCTAAACAATCAGCGGTCAGGTCGTGCCTGAGCTCAGAAAAGCTCAGCTTCCCATGGAGATGAACCTCAACATTCAGTGGTGTGAAGCAGGCATGTCAGAAGATGATCAGCACATTACACACAGTCACTTTTCAGCTACGATAGGCATCACGATGTGTGCAGAGCTGCCTCGACAGCATAGCAGGAAAGCCTAGGAAATACAAGAATGCCAAGTGCCAGGTAGACTGAGAAGTGCCATCTGTTATCCCAACTTCCGATACCCGTGGAGTGACAGACTTATCCAGAACAAAGAGAAAATAATTGTGTGTATGCATAAGTGAAAGCTACAAACAACTCAATCCTCTCTGCTAAAGTTCTTCATTAAGAAAAAGATTTAAAAGAAATGACACGTGTTTTGATAACATAAAAATGTGTAAATGCATGGTGCTTTATGTGCATGCATGTGTGTGCCTATGTGCACAAGCTGACCTAAAAGGAGATGTTGTGCATCCTTTGCTCTCCTAACCTGGTAAGATCACTGGTATAGTTTTGCTTATAATACAGATTTTGGTCCCTTTGTATGGGAAAATCTATTGAAATTTATGAATCATTTTCGTTGTTGTCAGTGACAAAAGTCCGGCTGACTCAGCACAGCAGGGTAGGGCATCATGTCTTTGCTTTAAGGACGATTCACATAGCTAACACATTCACTGCGAGCTAAGCCCCAGCTCTAACACGCCCGCAGCGTGCAAAAAATAACACTTCAAGTGAGCACAGTTCTAGAAAATGAAAGAACTAATTGCTGGGGTTAGAAGAATTCAGGCAGTCTCAAGACATTAGGATCACTGCCGAGCCGAGAATGTCATTGAGCCAATTGGAGCAAAGCTGCGAGGGCTTAACCACACTTAAGACCTAACCTTAGGTTACTTTGCAATCACACGACTGCAGCTTTCATATTCACAGGCATTCTCCCCTTGCCACGGCAATATTTTCCTCCACGGATGTAATGGCAAGTGGAATGAGGAAAGCAGCTTCCACAACACGTTTGGTCACCTCTGAAATAGGGACGGATAAAGGCTTGTGGTTTAATTTGCTTTTTTAGGGGGAGTAAAAACAACAAAAAGACAACCCGCTCTCTCGGGAGATTTCTGACTGATTGCAGAGTAATTTGGGCAGAATGGAATAGAGCCTGCTCAGTGGTTCATGAACGGTACTTATCCATACTCCATTATTTTCCTGTTAGTTTGCTTTACAAATTAGAAAAGGGCACCAGTGTCAAATTCTTGATGCAAGCCTCTGTGTGAAATGATAAGCTAAATCCTAAATTGAGGTCAAAGCTGTTCATGTGGTTCCTGCTGCTAATAAAAACGCTTTTCTTTGTTCCTCTTTGCTAAGAATGCCTGCCCCATTTATAAACAAGATCTTATCACAAAAGAGACACCTCTGTGCAGATGTTCAGGAAAAATACCCTGGTTAAACTATAACCAATCCTTTAAAATATTACATTTTTGGGGGGAGGAGAAAATAAAGTAGCATAATTCCATTAAGAATAATGCATTACCACTAGCATATTATTACTAGACTTCTAATTTTGTCTGAGTATAGCATTTCAGGCAACTTTTTGGAGTGGTTCATTATGCAAACAAATAATTGGCAACATCATAGGAGCATGTTTCAGTGATCTGCCATTTGCAAAGACTCTCTTTATTTTCAGTTTGAGGAGGAGTTGAAGAGTTTTCCCTTTTGCCTTTTGGACACTCTTCTCTCAGTACAAATGGAAAGAAATTGCAGTGACTTTCAACCAGCTCTTTCTACTGGCCAGATATGGAATATGAGCAGATATTCTTGTGCCCTGCAGCGGGATAAGTAGGACCTCAGAAAGCCGGGTCTATTTAGACATCAGATTTTCTGAGCTAAAATCTGGGTTGGAAAAGATTTTGGGGAGATTAGATGACCCTACCTGAGGAATAATAGTATCTGTCAGAGGAATAAGATGGATTAGTTTATATAATTTTATCTTAAAAGTCATTACTTTAGAATTATTTGATGTTAACTACATTTCTTTCAAAACCCTGGCACCTGACTCTGGCACCTCATGTGAACCTCTAATGTTGTTTTAATTACTTTTACAGTAAAGTAGTACTTTGTGTCAGAGAGACAGCTGATTCTTGTGGTGATATATTCTGATTTTAGTGATCACAAGGACTGTATCTTTCTCTGTTTAATTCCTTCTGCTATCAGTATAAGTGACTTGGATTCTGGTTCATTGTAATCAAATATATTTTTACATATTTTTCAGATTCATTTTCTCTCTTTTTCTATGAGAAATGAAGTCAATTTACTTGTAAATACAATAAATACTACCAATACATGTCTTAGATATACTCAGAATGAACACAGGAGCTTGTGACCCTTTTTTTCTTCCTTTTTTCTTTCTATCTCTAATAAGCCTTTGGTAACTACAGTGAGATGAATTAAAACTGTCAGTTTTAAATGTTTGGAAACGGGTCTAAATTGGAACTGTCTTTGCTGAGAAGTGCTGTGAGACAGGATCGTGGCTAGCGGCAAGAGAGCTGTTCAAAGGACATTGCAAAATATAGCACACTGGATGCACGCTTAAATGTGTGTGCTTAAAACCATGGCAAATAAAGCAGGAGCACAACTGAAAACATGTAGTCAAAGCTTAGCTTCTTTTTGTTCTGTTCCTGTAAAATCCAAATATTTTCCAAATAGAATTACAGTGACAATATCTCCTTGTAATGCGGAACAGAGAATAAGTTACGTATTTATAATGATTTACGAAAATGCATAAATGTGAAGCAGTGCTGTGTATGCGGGAGGCATTGCTCTGCCTCTGAGAGCAACCAGCCCACCAGTGGTCAAATGGAGAGTTGGATGCAAATAGCTCAGAAGGAAAAGATGAGGCCAAAAGATCCTGCACAGCTCTGCCCTTCTCCTTGTAGGTGACAAGATACCCAAAGACAAGGCACTCCACTGACATATCCTCCAGCACAAAGCCATTCAGAAGCAACATATTCTAAAAAGATCTCGAATTTTACTCGGGTCAGACTTGCAAAACATTTGTCCAGCAAAATAAACTTGTGGTGCAAATGGATCTCAAAGGCTACATAGTTCTGCGTGATCTGTCCAAGGACAGATAATGCTTGTTCCTGTCTCTGAGATGACAGGAGCTCATAGGTCTAGAGGTGACAGGGGACTCAAAAGGGTCTATTTTACTCATTTTTCTTCAAGGATGCCCTAGATCAATTCAGTTCAGGGAATTTCTCACCTTGTCATTGCATGTGTTATTCTCTGAAATGGTCATGAAGTGGTAAAGTTGAGTAAATAGTCCACTTATTTCCTACTTTCCTTGTGCAATGTCTCCCATCTGAGCAGCTAAGGAGAAGTCATGAGGAGAAACAGTGGAAGGAAAAGCCCAACAGAGCAAGAGCAGCCAATCCTCTCCCAAACAGCTTGAGTTTCTTCACAAGTAAGACTTCCTCCTCCTCTAGAGACTGAAAATGCCTTGCAGCAGTATTGCCTACTGTGCTGCAGTTCCCCCAAGGGACACACAGCTTGTGGAAGATGAGGTTCAGCTGTGCTTTTAGCGAGGTCTCCTGGGCATGGCCATTCTGATGCTCTGTCCTTCCCGCTCACCTCCGCAGTGCTGATGCCTACACTAAATGTGGCCGACTTCAAAGACAGTTTTTAATGATTTTTAATACCACTTAAGTGGACAGGTTGAGATGAGAGTGCTGAGCTGTCCTGATGAAGAAAAGAATTCTGTGTTTCCTGTTATTTTTCTTGCTTCCCAGAATCCCCCTTTTTTTTTTTTAGTGAACAGATGGAACATTTTTGGTTTGTTGAACATTTTGTCATCACTACTCAGCACCAGCAAACCTGCCAAATGATTTTGAAAAATACACAGTTATTGCAGTCTCTATAGTCCTCAGTTTTACAAGAGCAACTTTCCTACTTGTATTTGCCTCATGAATCCAAAGAACCAACTACTTTTGTAGGGAACTTTTCCCAGCCATAAGACCCAAAGACTTTTCACTATTTAGCTTCCCCAAGACATACTTTTCTTTGTGGAAAAAAAATCAAAGAAAGATAGCAAGAAAACTCTTAGATGAATTTACTATGGACTGTCTTTTGTTCAGGAAAATCTACCCACTCTTTGCTGCAGGCAGTCAAGAACTCTTTCCTGTTGGAAAGGATAACTTTTAAGCGCTTAGAGTATAAGGAGGTTTAGATCAGCACAGTTCCAGTGCATCTATGTTGCCTACCTTTAGTAGCACATTTCCCTGCTGAATCATCATTGTGATTGAAACCTGTGTTTTCCTAACATTTCGAGCTTGTCTGGCTTCATTTTCATTCATCAGGCATTGTTTTTTGTTATTCTCTTCATGTACTTTTTCCCTTACTCTCTTTTCTACCCTTTCCAACTTTTTAAAATACTGTGTAACCTGGAAATAGTATTTCTGTATAGATTTCATCACCCTCCATACAGATACCAAATCACATCACTATTTTTTTTCTCACTGCTCTTTGGCCAAAAGAAGAAAATATCTCACATATTTGGTTATAGTTTATGTTAGAATATTACTATCTATGTTCTTTGGAAGATAAAATTATGGTTTACTACCAGCCCTCGGTTGATTTCTTATACTGAGATGACAGCTTAAATTTTTATCTCTGCTGTAATCTTCACAATGGTCATCTATGTTTTTATTACTTCTAAGTTGGAGTGCATTTGCCTAAATTTGAAATTACAAAACTTGCACAGAATTGCAGAGTTGAGCTTGGTTTGTTTTGTACATGTTGCCTATTGAATCTGCCTGTTCCTGAGATTATAAGACAAAAAAGAGCAAGGACAAACTAGTAAAAAAATCATAAAACATCTGAACAGTTCCACTGGAGAAAGAATGGTCTAGTGAACCATGTGAAAAAAGTATTTCTACTATTGTCATTGTGTGAGGTCAAGAACATTTTGTACTTCTACACCAGTTTACTAGCACAGTTTACTCAAAATATGATCAACTCCATGTTTTCACTCCTTTTCCCAGACACTCTCTCATAAATCAATAAATATTGCTCCCATTTTATGGAAGGTTATAAAGCAAACATTTTCAAGCAAGGAATGTATCTTCAATGGAAAATATTTTTGTGGCTTTTTCTACACTGGAATAAAACCTTAATGCAAGAAACTCTTTAGGAAGCATAATAGAAATAGAATAGAAAAAGAAAAATGAAGGATTTGCTTTGAGGGACAAATTGCTGTTTTTCACAGAGGAAAATCATATTCAGAAGGAACGTTTTATGCCCTCCTGATAATCCTGGCAAGTCTGATTTTCTCCATGATATGTATCCAAGACAAATATTTATATCTACTGCTCCACAAATAAGAAAAGTGATATAACAATTTAAATAATCTGCCTATATCTGAACTGTGGAATCTGACTAATGCAACCGTTTGCTTTATTATTGATATATATCTGAGATCCAGGAAGTGATAGCAGGACGTGAGATCCAAACCGGGAACAGCAGGAGGTTGTTAAACCCTGATTCATTTCATTCAGGGAGCAGCGCCGAGGGACCACTGTGCTGCTCATGAGAAAAAGTCAGGTTTGTTGGAAGGGGCTACAGAGCAACACCAAGAAAACACAGGCAAATGCCAAGAGTTTTAGAGGAAGGACATGCATAGAAAGAAAAAATCAGGCAAGAAAACAAAAAATAAAGGGGAAGCTACCTTCATGAAAAATACTATTTCTGACTGCAGGTCTAGCCAAGGTGAGCATAAGACCATGTTAGATCCCCCAAAAACTGTTTTAAGTCCTGAAAAATCTACAGACAGTGAGCAAATTGAGGAAGTAAAATATTCTTTTCTCCTTTGTGGCTGAACTTAATGTATTTGCCTTCTTTACTCTCCAAACAAAAGAGTTATTGAGTTCATAAACTCTGTCAAACCCAAGTGTGTTTGCCTGAGCTATATGTCTCTAAAGACAAGAAAGCTGAACTAGAAATTCTGAGAAGTCTGAAGCTTTAGGAATGAGTGGCAGAAAGGAAGTCCAGGCAAAAACAAGAAAGTAACTCAGCAGGGATATAGAGAAAAGTTACATGGGGAGTTTAAAATGCACTGACTTCAATGTGCATAACCCAGCACATCAGGGTGCCAAATGTACTAAGCTTGAGTGTATTATCCTTATGGACAGATAATCCACTGAAAATCTGCAGAGTCAGATTTTCCGATGCACTTAGCCTCCTTCAACGTCTTCTTTAAGTTTTTTTAGAAATCTTGATTGCACATTGCTCCCACTGAGAATAAATAAAAAAGGTCTGAGTACTTTTAGGTGTTTGTTCAAGTATTTGATTTGAAGCTGGAGTGTTATACCATTTGCAATTCAAGATAAAAAGTACCAGATGATTTTATATGAGGGGATACATTCAATTGATTTTAAAGCCAAACGGGCCATTATGGTAATCCTATCTATGCTCTGCACATCACAGGCCAAAGGACTTTCAGTAACTGAGGATCCCAGTACCTGAACACATCTTAATAAACTCTTCTTTCCCAAAAAAGCAAGAGTTAAATTTTGAGTGTGTATCTAAATGTGATTATCACCCAATCAAAAGTTGAACAAGGTTTACTTAATGAAGTATTTCATCAGTTAAAAACACCAACACATCAAAATCAAAATTTTCTGCAGGAAATTTTCCAGTATCTAGATATATGCAAAACTGATTTTTTTTTTTAATATATGAGATACAAATAATATTTTAATATCTCAGTTAATATTGGTTTCACATTTAAAAACTGTAAAGAGGGACATTTTTCTGAATTATCGAAACATGATATTTTTGTTCACTTTGAACTGTTTTGGGGAGTTTCTGTAAAGAAAAAAAAAAGGTATTTTGATATATTCTGATTTAGGTCAAAACCAGTTTGCAAATCTTCAAGAATCCTCGTGGGAGGGAATCCTATCAAGTATTTTCCAATGAACACAAGGTAAGAGAGTTGTGCTTTTAAAATCAATTTCTGCTTCTAAACTCTCTTTCAAAGAAGCATTTGTACAGTATCTGTCATAAAAAAAGCCCTGGGTGGGTCGTTTATATGTTTCTTATTATTGCTGTTATTGCAGCATTGATTGCAGACGCATTAACGGGATGTTCTCAGAGTCCAGATTTAATCGCACTTTTCCTGCTGCAAATACCCTGACAAGACATAAGAATTAACAAATCAGTATGCTCATAGATGGCACCGATGATAAGTGATACACTTTTTAGCTTCAAACAAAGAGAAATCGTGTGTGTGTGGTTATGAGGATCATATTCCATGGGTAGATGAATGTCTTTCAACTCAGCAAGCGGAAACAACGATCCCAAGAATGGATTGGATTTTACTGCTCCTTTGCTTCTTTTGTAGGGCTGCGCAACAGAGACTTCCTGAGAGTGATAAGCTAATCGGCAGCAATGGGCTGCACGGCCTGATGTCATTTCCAAACACGGCCCTGGAAAAATCTGTCATAAACTGCACATATCCCAGTGCAGAAGAGGGGAAAACCACATTCTTTCTGAAGCCACTCTTTGATTATCCTCACTAAAGTTCAGAAAGTGAAAGTGAATTATATGTCTCCCCGAATATAATTTCTCTATGTGATTTATCGGGCTACCTGAATAAGAGGAAAGAATGGCTTTATTTTTACATCTCTGAGTGTCATCTATTTTCCCTTTCAATTGTCTTCTTGAATGTCTTCTACTTGCATTGCTTTATGTGATTTTTTTTATATATCCAGATAGAAATTGTAGGTAGAATTATATTCTAATTGCTAATTATAAATTAGCAATGCATTTACAAAGCATATTATAACAAACTGGGTTTAACTCATATTACTAAGCTTATTAATTAATTTTTTTTTAAGTATTGGGAAAGATACAACTGTATAAATATCACTGTGATAACATTAAATAAGGAAGTGTGAGCTGGGGCTTCTTGATCAAAAGAGATAAATCACTGTAAGTGTCCTGTTAACAGCCCTTTTCTCTTTGGTCCTGTTTGACAGATTGCTGTGGTCCTATTACAGATATTAACTATCATTTGTGGTCAGGCAGGAGAAATTTGTGGCTGGGATCTTATACTGCTACTTAAGCCACATTTTCTCTTTCCCATAGAATAAGCAAATACCGACACCAAGGTTGGAGGTGGGGAGGAAAAGGAGAAATTTTAGCTTATCCTTCCATGCTTTATACATCAGCTGCTGCTGGAGACTTGGGTCCAGCCTATAAACCAGCCTTTCCCTCCAGACTTGTCAAACTTGCACTGGAGCTGGACACAGGTGTGAGCTGTTAGAGCTGCTCAGCACCTATAGGACTGCTGAAGGATGCCAACCAGCAACAGCCACCTGAAAAATTAAGATGTAATGTAGCAGGAAGAATAATTATGTGAGAAATGAAAAACAGAATAACAGGAAAAATCTAATCATCATGGCTGTTGTCAGGATATAGCCAAAGCCAGAGATGAAGGGACATCTCCTTCCTCATTGCCCACTCTGGCGTAGTTGCCTTCAGAAGTAGGATCAGATCGGAGACAAGTGGGAGTCAGAAAGCAGAGAGGGATCAGGAGCTATGATATGAGGGTCTACATTTAATCCTCCCACCCTCATTTGGTAAATCATGGGCTTTAAATGAACCAACTAAGTGAATAAGGGCCAAAATTGTGCCTGGAAGCACATGGTGGTAGACTCTATGGAAAATTATTCATGCAGTTTCCTCTGCTCTATTTCTTTATAAAGCTTTTGAGCATGCAAAGCCACCCAAATGATTGAAGAACGTTATTGTCTCTGACTTTCAGGAGTTGCTCAAAGGACTCTAACAGTCCTAGAGGCAACCGGGAAAATAGCTTTCCAGCTGCTGACACATTATCGCTTGTCTTTTTCCTGGAGAGAGATGCTTAAAGCTCACTCTCCTGCCCTTCTCCTGCTATATCTGTGTCCGTAGCACTGCATGGTTTTCAAAACACAATATTAAATTTAGCTTACAGCTGTCAAGGGATTTAATAACCTTATAAAGGAAGCAAAAAACAACAAAACATGGGCAAACAACACAATGTTTTCACTAGGTATACAGCTTTTTTGATTACTAGGAGCTGATATCTGGTAGAGGGATGGCAGGAAGGGAAGATCCACAGAGCAGGTATTTTCTGTGCTGCTTCCCACTTTATTTCAGAGAAAATCACTTTTCTCCATCCACAGGACATCAAAAGGCCTCACTTTCCCTCACTGCCTGAGGTCACACAAAACAGTCACCTGTGACAAGCCCAGAGCACAAAGGAGTTGTGTTGTTCCCTGTGGGATCCTGGAAGCCAAGGTCCTGCATGTCCCATCATAACAGTAATAAAACTTCCCAACATCAATGCCAATGGCCTTCCTAGCTGCTATAGAGGCACCTTTTTTGGGATGAAATGAAGGGAGTTCTGCCCCCATGCCCATTACTTAATTCTCCACAGAAACCTCCAACAAGGATGCCAATTAGCGTTAATTGGGACTTTTTTTTAATATGTAAATACGTGTTCATCAGGAATGTGACTGGTGGCCTGAGACAAGTGACTCATTTTGCTGTCGCTGTAACAATCACTGTACAGTTTGAAGGATCTTTAAAAAAAAAATTAGAGCAGGCCTCATACCTGCTCCCTTTAAAGCTCAAGAATTTTGCCATCACTGGAGGAGAGAATTTTCCCTTTGGATCCTGGACACCTGTCCTAGGGATAATGCTGGATCTCCTTGCAGTACATTTATGCATGAAGATGGTCTTACTAAACAAAATATAGTCAGGTCTAGGGCTGCTGATGTTAGCAGCACATTGTGCTTTATTTGCAAGCACTCTTAAAGCTTTCTGTTTTGATGATCAATTTAAGAAGACCCAGTTTGAACTCAGTGTTACTTTTCGTGAGTGCTGAAATCAGTTTTCATCCAGTTCGTATGTATAAAGCCCTTCAATTTATTTTCAATTCCTCTCCAAATGTTTTCCAAACACCTAAGTATCATTGATTCACAGTAAGCTCAAAAGAGAAAAAAAACACAGCTATTTGTGCTTCTCTGATGGAAAAACACTTGGTTTCAGTACAGCAGGAACCTGACAGCTCCATTAAGAACCTGTCAGAAATCAACTATGTTTAAAACAGAATCCAGCCTCTGGGCTCCTTCTCAAGTGCGAGGCAGGAAGGGAACGAGCACAGGCACCGCTGAATGAAGGTGAGGGACCCCAAATGCAATTTTAAACTGTTTACCCAGGGAAGCAGGTAACCAGCCTAAGGCATCATTCTTGAAGAACTCTCTCGGCAGGGAAACTGGTTTTGAAAAATGCTGCTCATTTAGTTTTTCTGTTCCTGACCTGTGGCCCTAATGCGTGGATCATAAGCAAAGCCAAGATCAGAGATGACAGATCAGTTTTGCTCTCAGATACAGTCAGGTAGATGAATAAATTCAACTCAGTGAGTTTTGGCATTTATGAACAACAGCTGGAAAATTCCTTTTAGCACTTCCTTGACATGTATCAATTGAAGAACAGGAGGTTTTTCTTTAAGGGCAATCAGCTGCATTGGTGTCGCCATTCAAGCCTCCAGCTTTCCCTGGAGTGGCCTTGCCCAGCTAGTGCTTTTGTCAGTGAAAATGAAGCAAAGCTTTGAAAATATTTCTCTTCTTTTTATCATTTCCCCACTTCCCTACACACACAGAATTTCAAACCAACAGATTTTGAAGCCTCAGAGATTCTTCTATCACTTAACTTGATCTCTATAAAGCACATACCATGGAATATTTATCTTGTCTCTGAATCTGGTCACCTGATTTTGAAGGAAATATAGCATTATGCACAGAAATCTAAAAAGCATGACTTAATCTTGATTAATAAAAGCCCTGAATCATGGTCTTCCTCCCTCTTGCCAGGCAAAGTCCATGGTCACAAGAAATTCCTTCACACTGGCCATGCCTGGAGTTGCTTACCATCTGGGTATCAGTGATTTTTAAACAGAACTCATTGCTTTATTTTTTTTTTTTCCTTCTAGCAGAATTCAGCATTCAACAGCATGAGGATGGGGCCCAGCACCCAGTGCTAGTGTTTCTCCTTATTCCTGGCTCATAATCGCTCATCAGCAGAAGGGCTGCTTAGTAGAAACCAAACCGTCCTGCTAAATTCCCACAGCCATCCAGGTGAAAGAAAGAATAGTGGCATTTCCCCCCAGTTTGCCTGGTCTGACCCTCTCCAGCTACTGAAGATTGCTTCTCATAGACCTCTGTGATGGTCTGCCCCCTGGAGAAGCCCTAGCCACAGGGAGAGATGCCTGATGTGGGAAGGAAAATCAGATCCTCGTGTGGAAAGCAGAGCTGGTCTGGAAGGGGATGTGCATGGGAAGGATCATGACAGGGGTTAAAATCTTCAGAGAAAGAAGTCAATGCAAGGCTGGACCTCAAAGATCTGTGTGGTGATGGGTCTCTAGATGACGAGCTAGCTACCAAGCCCATTGAGAAGGGATCACATTGAACACAAATTCAGAAGTGGCTCTTTGCTTATTTCCACGGCCAGGACATGGTGCTGAAAACAGGGAGGGCCATTACACAAAAAGGTGAAGAAATGGACTTTCTCCAGAAGATTTCCTAGAAGAAATGTCCAGTGGTTCCATTGTAATGAGAAAACATCTCCAGCCCTACTGAGCTCCTATCAAACATGCCATTCCCCTCTAAGCCTGGACTAGACTAGACTTCGATCATCTACCGATCCCCAATGCTAAACTCGGTGTGTATTGCTGTGAATTGCCATATGGAAAGATGTAAATACTATCTCAAAGTTAATCTGATGAGCCTACTTATTATGAGTTATGAAACAACTCAAAATTTCCTAGCCTTTGATCCAAATTATTTGAAAGAAAAAAAAATGCCAAAACCAAACAACCCCCCCATAATTTACTACATTTGCATCATTACGCAGTGGTGATTCCCTGACAAATCCACCAGTGCTACATAAAGTGGTGGAAAAGAAATATTGAGTGCTCAGCTGCTGAGTAAGGGAGTGTCCATAAATACAAACAGTCATTTTACTTGCTTTCATAATAGTAATAAAGAAAAATAAAAATCATACACGTAATATCAGACCAAACACTGAAAAATACATTAATGTAACTTGCTGCATTGCTGTTGGTCCTGAATAATAAGGGCGGGGTTCATAGTAAAAAAGCACCCTGGATCAGGCATGTTTTCTGTTCACAGAGGGCTTGTCTGGTGCTACTTGTTGATCCGTGTCGCTAACAGTGTGTTGCTTTTCTAATTATGCAGAAAATTATCTTGCCAAACTGGTCCTTTTTCTATAGATGATTCATGTGCATTTTAGTGCCTGTGCAGGTGTGTAGCACTCAAAGGTTGCTTCCTGGTAATGGCATTTCTGATCTAGGCTGGACCAGCAGCCTGTTAATGTCCTCTTTCCATGGGGGAAGCTCCAGGCACAGGCAGGGCACACAGTTGCCCTGGGCAGAGGGGACAGGGACGCAAGGCTGGGCTGTGGGGTGGGTGCCAGAAGGCTCTGAGGCAACCCCCAACGCTCACCCCAGCCTTGTTAAGATGACAGATGGGAAATAAAAAAGGGGAAATTAATGTGATGGTGCCTGAGGGAACCTCTTTGATGTCAATATAAAACAAGTGATTTTATCCTCAACTTTGCATGTATCTCTATGAAAGACTAAGCTGAACCTGAACAGATGCATAAACATCTCATGAGCAAGGTGTGCCTATTTAAAAACAAACTAGAATTAGGTGTACTTAAATCCCGAGAAATCAGCTCACAACTCTCAGTCTTCTTTGCTTTACCTTCTTTTTAATCAATGAAAAAAGGTACATTATATTTCCAATGTCAGAGGTCTCCTCTCTGAGCTGCTATCCCATTGGCAGGGTGATGGGCTGGCAAGGATATGCTGCTCCTTAAGACCCGCAAATCCAGGGTGACTGGCACCCCTCCTGATCTCCTGGGCAGAAGGCCAGTGTGAGATGTTGCAGAGTGGGTACAGGACCAGGAGTGCCCCATCTGTGATGCTCAAGAAATTCTACTCCCCACACGGCTCTTTACTGCTGACATCTCACTCTTTTGCACCTGGAAAGGAGAGCACAAGAGAAAAAATACGAGCTGGAGTAGTGTTTCCAAGTGAGACAGTGTGTCACTGAGGCTGCCAACAGCCATAGACCTCATGGAGCTTGG
>JAVCKT010014168.1:0-28113 GCA_032273925.1 Rhynchotus rufescens
AGAGATCTGTGGTGTATAATAGATAGGTAAATATTCAGTGAGTCAACTTGTAGAAAATAGAATAGAATTAGTAGATCCAAGAATAAATATAATATGTAATAGAAGAGTCAATACACTTCTTACAGGAGAAAACATGACTCACAAATCTTTTAGGGTTCCTTGGAGGAGCATATAAACATTTGCAAAAACATTTTGACAATGTCCTGCTCCAAAGACTGTTACAGTTATTTATTATAGATTGAGGAAAAAGTTAATAGGATCTAAACATGAACAAATAAATGATTAATAACAGGGAGTGGAGGGGGGAAATAGGATCAAGTAATCACTATTCACAGTAAATGAGGGTAACCATGTGCTCTGTTCAACATGCTTATCCAGAAAGTGATTTCGAAAAAGTATAGGTAACAAGAAGAAAACAAGCAGAGTATGAAAATACAGAATATGAAGGGGAAAAAAGAAAAAAAAGAAAAATATTTACTTCAGTCTTACCAAAACCAGTGGCTCAATGTTGGTAATATCAGAAAAAAAAATGTGGATAAGGAGAGTCAACCCCGACCTCATTTGTGTTGATGGTCTATAAATTAATCAGCAATCATTGCTGATAATACAGAAATTACCACTCAGTGATCAAGGACAATGCAACTTTAAAAATTATTTGGAAAGGTATGAAAAGTAAAAGAGAAAGTGCTATAGCATTACTTTAGAAATTGCTGATATGCCCACATCTTGAGTACTGTGCATAGTCCTGGTCCTCCCCTTTCAACAACGGATTACAAAAATAAAGACAGAAAACATATAGTGAAGAGAAGCAGAGATCAAAAGTAGAGCAGGTTTTCCTGTGAAGAGACAGCAACAGCACATGAGTCACCAACTTGGAAAGAGAGCTGATGTGGAATGTTGATCCCTAGAGGCGGCAGGAGAAAGCAGGAAGAAGGCTTGCCTGGAGAAAGCAAATGGAGTGACTTGCCTCCACTCCTCGCAGTGTAAGATCCAGGGGCAACAAGAACCTTTTCACAGAGAGCAAGTTTAGCTGTGAAACTCAGTTCCATGGGACACTGTGGGTGCCAAAGGAATACATACAAACAAAACCACATAAATTATTGCCAAAAAAAAAAAAGACAATCAATAGCATTAAATTTTTAGTAGTGATCATGCAAGGCACATATTTAATGCTGTGCTATGACTTATTTTTCTGAATGGGTGAAAACTCTCTTAAAGCATTCTCCTCCCTGAACATCTTCCCGAACATTTATTGCATTAAAGTAGGAGACCATTTATTCTCAAAGCAGTTAGGTAGGGCAAAACTTTCTCATGCTATTGGACACAGGAATTGCTGTCTCATCTCTGTTGCTAGGCAGAAGATCACACTGAGAACACCATGAATAGGCCAACTACTATCTATTAAAATATTGACTTTCTAAATTTGATGATAGTGTTATGCATTTTTTTTTAACAGCAGATCAATATTTTAGTACTAAATAGTCAGATGATCCAACAATAAGACGACTATTGCAAACAGTTCTAGCAGAAGTGTTCATGATCCCATCTGTTTAAATCATACAGTAGCTTATGTCTTGAATTACACCTGCTGCACAATGCAGTTTGGCCTGTCCAAGGATTATGTAGTGTCCTCCATCCGACTGTGAGAAACGTCATTCTGGAAGATGTTGCTTAGTCACCTCTACTATTTCCTATTCCAGTTCTGGGAAATATGTTGAATCTTTTTCATCCTTCCCCTTTGGTCAAGCAGTTTATACCTCACTGGATGTTCCTCAGATTTCTTGTGAAAGGCTGGGAAATAGGCTCCTGAGCTGTGAGTGGACCTCCTGAAGTGAGGAAGCTGAGGTTTGATGGCTGGCAGTGATAAAGCAAGAACAACGATGGTTACCATGTCTACCACTCATTTGCTGGTAGGTAAGAAATAAACTTGTCAGAAGCTCTGTCCATCCCACTCAGTACAGCCTGTCTATGTAAAGGAGGTTTTCTCAGCCAAGGCTCTTTTGAGTTAATGGGTGATTAAAAAATGTTAGAAAAAAAAACTAAAAAAAAATACACATTATAAAAACACACAAATCTCCAGAATAAAAAACAGATATCTCCAATATGGAATTCGATGCAATCAAGCACCTCAAAATGCTTAATCTTATTAAGCCTTCTTATTAAGTCCTTATTAAGGCCTCCCAGAAGATCATATCAATACAGATGAATCCAAAGGAACATTCACAAGGTTAAGAAAATGAGTACCAAAAAAATCTAAATGAAGAAACAACCAACCTATCTACATATAATTAGCTGAAAACTTGTCTGTTTTCAAACTGACACTGAGCAAGAGATTAGCTTGAAGCTAGTCACACGAGCTGTGTATGAATTTGACTATTCTAAAATTTTAGAATGTGTTTATTTGAATCTGTCTTACTTCACTTACTTTACTTACATCTTTACATGCATAAAATAAAAATGAAACTTAACTATGACCAAAATGTATTTGTCTTACTCTATATTATTAAATGAAAAATAACGAGAGTGATTTATTAGCATGATTAGCACTTTAAAGAAGTCATTGCCCTTGGCATAAATTCTAATAAGCTGAAAAGATTCGCCCTTAGGAGTTTGCTAACCTCAAATTTTAGATTACAGTTACAATTTCATCTTGCTAATCTCCTTAAATGATTAATTATACTCTAAAATATTAAGAAAATAGAGAAATGGGGGACAAGAAAATAGTATAGACCTCATAAACTACAGAAATACACATCCATACGTACATAGTCATATACTTTCCTCTTCTCAAGAAGATGGGCATTCAGAAAAGCATCATTAAAAGCTTGAAAAGTATCCATTAGATGAGTTACCATTCACTGAGGCACATTCACTTTACAGATTCATTCCATTTTCTTTACTCAGCATGGATTCAGCCAAACTATTATTGGATTTTCCGTTGCTCAGCATGGGAGAATGTTTATTGTTAACTGGAATTTTACTGGAGTGGTTGCCAGCAGAGATGAGTTGGCTAATAAGTACAAGGGGTTTATCCAGAGCATTGACAGTGTCATTTATCATCCAAACACAGCAGCCGATAAAGGGAATCCAAGCCAATTAATTTCTTTAGGCTTTAATAATTCCAAATAGGAGATGGTGATGGGGAGAAGACTTTTAAAACTCTGGATGTCTGTTCCCAGGTTTCTCATTGACTTGGTGTCTGATCTGGACAGCACCATTCATCCTTGTTTCTCCATTTGTAAAATTACAATAATAGTAAGAATACTTACCTCAGAGAATGTGTATAGGACTCCATTGGATATTGTTAGTCGAGCTCTTCAGGAGCTTCACATGTACAGAATGATGTGTTACCAGTTTCTAACCTTGGTGCTACTAAGACATGGACATATATTTCCTTTTTTTTCGGAAAAATAATCTGAATTCTTTTTAAGATACTGACTACACTGTGCAAAGTATCTGAACAGTGGCAGTGCAGACTGACAGTGCAGACCTCCTGGCTACACAGGAAGTAGAGGGACAGTTCAGGCACCGAGCAGACATGCAGATGAAGAGTGTGTCGGTTGCTCTGCTTGCCCTGGCCAGCAGGACATGAATCTCAGCATCTTGCAGGGTGACAACTGTTCAAACACCATGTGGCTAGGACCATTCCCATCCCTTACTCTTATCATTTCTTTGATGCAATTCTTCTTTTGATTTTTGACAGAAGTCTGGACTCTCACTCTCTCCTTGGTGGAAATCCTATGCCCTGTGACAACATTTTGCCTTGATTTGTTTAAGATATGCAACCATTGCAAATGAAAGAGATCTTTCTGCATGACAGAGCTGCCGTCTCTTAGACAACTGCAAATGAAAAAGGAATTGAATTCACTGTGTACATTGCAAGGAAGTTCTCACCCAGACTAGACCTCAGGCACCACCACAGTTGGCTGCCATCCTGTGCCATACACTACTTCACCCTTTCACTACATACACTACAGTACTATACACTACAGTGTACCAGAGTGTACTATACAGTACTACACAGCACTACAGTACTATACACTACAATTCCCTTTCTGATGTGGACACACACCTTTGATATCTAGGTTTTCAGACAAACCTGCCAAATGCAGGATACGGTACAATATGCCATCTGTTTGTGGTAAAATCCTCTAGGTTGGATCAAATTCACTTAGGTTTAACTACAACTTCTGAGTCAAACTGGGGCAAGAGTTGAGGACAACTGCAAACCCATTTGCAGCACATCAGCTACTGAATTTTAGAAAAAAAAAATACAACTTGTACAATTAAAAGAAGGAAGAAAAATAGTTGGTTTCCACATCTCTCTCCTCCTCTTATGCTTAGAACAAAAGCAACCTGCTATGCACAAGCAGAGGTAGATTAGGAGCTGAAGCCACTCCACCAGAAACTGTATGAGCAGTGATGGATGCTCCAACAAGCAATCTCCATAAACGTGTAGGAGACTCACCTGAAGTGGAGGTACATAAGACAGAAGGAAAGGTGTAACAGATGTGCTGGATTTGTCACGGTTTAAACCACTGGTCCAGGAATGAAGAAAACAAAGAAACTGCCAAACACTGTCTCAAGTATTACATTGCCTGTACTCCGTAAAATAGCTGAGTTTTGATGGGAAAGGTTGTTCACACCATCCAGTGAGTGCGTGACACATTCCACGATACATTTTAAACTGACCCAGGAATGCATTCCCATCAAAACTCAGCTACTTTGCAGAGTATAGACAATGTATACAGAGACAAGGCAGTATGGACAATGCTAGGAGCTTCAATCTCATGGACAATTTGAACAGGTGAGTTTGCTTAGGAGTCTGCTTTGAGCTAATAGCATTTCTGGCTATTTTGCATTTGAGCTTGAAACCAGGAGAATTATCACAACAGCCTATGAAAATTACTAGAGTCAAATTCTTAGCCAGAGTTTGTTTGGCTCCACAGACCTGCATGGTTGCAGTAAGAAGGAAACTATTGCTAGGAATGGTGATTGATGAAAACAAGATAAAGTCAATTTTAGTATTTCAAACTATTGAAAATTGTTATAGCAACAAAAGTCTTTGAACTCTTGTTATTATATAGTAACTCCATTCTGTCCAGAAAAACAAAACAAAACTAAACAATACGCTTTTCTTTTTAAAACAGTCTAAAGCAGATATAAAGATTTCTATTCATTCAAAAAGCATGTCCCTTTAAAAAAGGCACTGAAATTGCATTTTCCATAATTTTGAGACTGCAGTCACTGACTTGATAGACTACTTTTTACCCATGAAAATCTGCTGGAAAACAATTCGGTCCTGAAAAAAAAAATCATAAAAATATCAAGTTGCATCTGCAAAAGGGGTTTGAGTGGTTACTACATCTCTTCAGCACCAAAACGAAACACCAAAAGCAGAGCGACCTCAGCCTTCAGGTCTGCCCACGGAGGTGGTGGCCATCCCATGCTCCGCTGCTGTTGCTGCGAAAGGACCCTGACGTAGCTCATCCTTTGCAGAGAGGGAGCAATGACATGATGTCTGGTGCCCTTGGTGTGACTGGTCCTGGAGCAGGGCAGTTTTGCTCAGCTCCACAAACAAATGCATGAGTCTGGGCAAGGAAGAATGACACACTATCGTATCTCTCTGCTGTCCTTTTCTTGTGAGGCATGTGGTGGTTTTGCAGGAGCACTGGAATTGAAATAGCTTCTTGGGGCACGTCTTGGTCTGGAAAGGAGTATTTCTTACCCCTCTCTTCATTCAAGCACTGCGGCACCCTAGCACACCACAGACACAGTAGCAATGGGCTCCTTCACCAAACTGACCTTGGTTTGTAACTGTCAGGAATCCAGGAAAGCCTGCAGGGAGGTAGTGAATTCAGACCCTTGGCCATTACCACACAATCCTCTGCAGAGCTAGATTGACTTTCACCTTCAGGTAGGACAATGAAAATCCTATGGAAAATCAACTAATTTATTTACTGATATTACCTAGCATAGTTACTTCTGTGCTCAGGAGAGGCATATAGGGAAACAACTCATTGAGTGTTTTCTTCATTTCTCTGTTATTACCACAAATTGCACAAGAAGGAAAAATGCAAATTCTTTTCCAAATGGCAACACTTTAGGTGCCTTTTACATCAGACATGAAAGGAAAGCAGTGACTTTCAAAAAATGGCACTTCTTTTTCCTTTCCTACTGAAAAAAAAAATCCCTTAATAAAAATTTCAGATATTTTTTCTCTCTAAAATGTTCCGTGCATAAACCCCGTCTTTAACTCATGTCTCCATGCTCCAAGATTTCTGTAATGCATCAAAAAATTCACTGTGCTGAAGCTTTGCAGCCAAATGAATGCATCAAAGATTCAAGCAAAATAAAGAATCCCTTCTTCCTAGTTTCTCACCTGTGCTATATCAAAGATGTATTTATGTGCATATATGCCTATATAAAAATCACATATACGTACTTATATGCCTACAATTGGCAGTTCTGTAAAAGATGTGAACTATATAAAGGAAAGGAGAAGAAGTTGATCTTCAAATGCCTGTTCTGTGTGCATTACATAAGAGTAGAAGCACTCACTGCAGGTCTCATGGCCTTCTAATTGAATAGAAACAGAAGATGTCCTTTTGATGAACGAAGGCACCTAATTAGAAAAATATATATATTTTGCTGCTGCACTAAGTACTCAGTGCAGGGGTATTTTTCACTTCTTCAAACTGCTCACACACTACAGAAGAAAAACTGTAGTCAATCAGATCGTAATATCTTTGGGTCCAGGGTCCACTTACTCTATGTTCTCCTGGCAGGCTCCTTGAAGAAACAATTGTTTCATTCTTTACAGACTGAGAAAATGCAGCCTTTTGGTGAAGCAGCAGGGGCAGCTGCTACAGTGTGAGGCTGAATTGCTGGGTTAATTTTCTGATTTTTAATAATGGTCAAGCTTGTCCAGCAATGCATCTCCAGGAAGGAACACTACCAGAGCACTTTCATGTTCACCACAGCTCATTCTCATATAATATTTATGGGTTTTGTGACCTCTTGGAGATTTCTTCCTCTCACTACAATGCACTTTAAATTGACAAGGCCCAGATTAAAAAGTTATTGATGAAGAGGAGTGATCAATTGTCTGGTAAAGAAAGAAATGGGATCATACACATATGCTGCCTGGTCTTGGTAGCATCACTTTCTTAGAAGTGAAACTAAACCACAAAAATAAAGCTTCCCATCCTTCTGAAGGCTCTGCATGCTATCCACAGAAAGAACAGCAAGGCAATGACATTTTCTCAAACAGGAAATTGTGTACGTGCATATTTGTTTACAGCAGATTGCTTCTTAACTAAACATTAATTAGTGGCTGCCTCTAGCAAAAGCAAACCCCCTGAAAAGTGATCATATACTGATCATAAAAAACAAAATCATAACGGCTGTAAACAAAATGCATCACTGGGGATACATAAATAGAAATTATTATACTTCTATCTACTCCCTATAACATACGCTAAATGCTTGCATGAGAAGAGTTGATTTGCACACTGTACTTGAGCAAAGAGCAGCGGAGGAACATGTGGGAAGGTACCAGTGTTAAACAGCCAAAGAGAGGAAACCTACAGGGTCCCCAAACCAGTTAACGTCAAAACATACAGAGAGGTACAGAGAATCTTTAAGAGAAAGTCGAAACTCAGCCAGTCATTCCATAAGTGCCAGCTAGAAGACACCTCTAAAATTCAGTGTGAGATTGTCACAGCGAATATTGCTTTTGCGAGTAACCCTGAGCAGGCAGCAAATCCACAAAGGCTGGGTCAGCACAACTCTGGAAAGTTTTCCTTTGCAAGAAGGGGCATTACTGGATAGATTACTCCCTTCTCTCAAAGGCTGAGCCTTCTTAGGATGGCTTTTCAGTCTAATTCTTATCAGTTAACAGATCCCTAGGCCTGAAAGGTTTAAAATGGAATAAGCATTATTATTCCCAAACAATACATGAGGAAACTGAAGTGGACAAGAGCAATTTGAGCAAGGTCAACTAAAAATTCAATAATAAATAAGAAACCATGCTTTTCAGTCTGTGGCAAAACTCTCTTTTATGCTTTATATTCTCTCTTTATATACTCTACCTTTATATTCTTATGGTTTGCAGGATAAGAACAATTACTACATATTAGAAGGGGCACTGGATTTCTTGTTTAAAGGTGCTCACTAGTGGACTGGTACATTAAAAGTGGTATAGTGCTGGAAAATGGGTGAAAAAGCAATATGTAAACCATATTTTTTAAGCATAAACGTCATCCCACGTAATCGTGTCAAGTATGTACTAAAAGTGAGATAGTTTTGAAATTTGTCTGTCAATATTAGATGATGGTCAGGGCTGAAGTGTTTTATGAGTGTTTTATCCTGTACTTTTTCCTTGAAATGATACAAGAAAATCATCTTGGAAAAAAAAAATCTCAAAAGAGCAAGACCTCTAGACGAAACCTGTAAGAAAATTCTGGGTGACAATTTGCAAGGAAACAGCCCCTCATCAATACAAGAATTTAAAATTTGCTGAAACTATATGAGAAATAAGTGATATGTCTAATACTTAATCTGTCTAATACTTATCACCACTACCAAATATGAGGCATTTCAGAGATTAAAAGAATGTATTTACTGCATTGAGATTTCCATATAAATCTGTATCAGACTAGTTACTTGATGAAAGTCTTCATGTGACTTTTATCACATCAATGCCCAGAGGTTTAATTTTTACTATCAGTGACCATCCATGTTGTGTTCTTCAGCAGCACAGTGCTTTTCATGCAGGAAAAGGAACAACAGTATTTCTAATTTCTCTCACATTTCCTACATATTCTTTTCTTCAGTTACATCTAAGTAGTGGTTGAATTGTGATTTGGAAAACAATCCATTAAGGTAGCAGTTGTGAAATAGCATCATACCATGAACAGCTTGAAGAACTCTGTACAGAAACCTGCTATTGCACATTGATGTCTAAGCAGGGAGACACGCTGCACCTTGGCTGCTGCCACAGTGGATACCGGAGAAAATGTCTCTAGTAAAACTTTTTTCAGTACTTTGCTTGAGTGTTTTTCTTTTCTTGGTGATTTTTTTGTTGTCTCCATGTAGACCTACTCTTTCTTTCAGTGACTTAAAACTACAAGTATATGAATATCATTACATATGCCCATTTTGAGATTACCATTATTTTGTGCAGCTTCGCCATTTTCTCCTCCCTTTCTTCTGACAATTGTGAATGTCTTTTGACAAAAATGAAGGAATTAAGTAAAAATGGACTGCAATAGAGACACGGATTGGGGGATGAGAAGAACACACAAAGAGCTATGCTCAGGCCAGCAAAGTAAGCTTATTTTTTTCCTGTTAGCACCTATGTCCGTGTTGCAAAGGCCTAAATAACTTTGCTGAGCAAATTAAAACAGTCAGTTTTGTTAAAACAAATTAAAACATGCAGGGTAACCCACAAAACATAATGTTTAAACAAATAAATCAATGTGGTAAATAAAATAAAGAACAACATATCATTTGTTCATTTCCAGTGAACAGTGTTAGCTTTTAAAAAGTGTTTTGTAAAAGTCTTGCCTTTTCTAGAGAAAAAGTCACCTATTTGTTTCTGTCCATCTCCCAGAAAATAGTTGTCATTGTGGAACCGCCTATTCCTTAAGTTGTGTGATTAGTAAATTACAGTGCAGTGATACCAACTGACCTGGCAAGGTAAGACGGTTTGCTGAGGAATCTGAGCCTGACGAGTCAGCTGAATATCGCTTTGGGCCTTTAAAGAGAAAGATTAGTTTCAGTAGAGACGAGTAAACTGTAATTCCACCAGCCACGAAAAGGCTTTTCTTAGTTCTGCCACCACTGTGTAATGTTGTCTTCAGCCATGTCTTTCAACAGCTTTATGTCAGGTTAATTTCCTCACAAGCCTGGTCAAACAGACAACATCAAATGCATCTTTTTTTTGTATTGAGAACTTACTGAGTATGGGCGGTTACTGACTACAAGTTTCTTATTCTTAAGTAATAGATATTTTCCAGTCTTGTACCTACAAACTATTGCAGACTCTCAGATAACTTTCTCTACCTCCAGGTCCTTTGCAAAGCTGACAATATGTTGGTTTTATTCTCTAACGAGGTACTGAAGACAATTGTATGCCACTTACCTTAGCTTTGAGACGTCTCAGTGAGCAGCAGGCATCACTTTTGGAATCACCAGTTCATAACTGTTCTGTGTGCTTATGTCACTGGATACTCCAGAGAAAGGGCTCTGATACTGTATTTGCAAGAGGAGATGAGTTGCCCAAGACACTAGATGCCTTTTCCTAGTCATACTTCCTCCCTTTACTCTTAGTCTGCATTTTAGGTCTGAAGATCACAGTTGACTATATCAATGCCCTCAATAAAATACAGGGGTTTGAGTTCATCTCTACTTGCAGGACTGGAGGTGTATTAAGAAAAAAAAGAAGCCAGCATGTTATCAGAACATAAGCAGGTGCAGTGGCAAGCACATTGCACCATCAAATAGCTACATATATTCTGGAGAAAGCATTTTCCCCCTGTTGAAATCATAAAATACCTAAAATAACCAGATGGCAACAGTGTTTGCTGTCAATAAATATGTTTGGGATTTTGAAAAAAAAAAAAAACCCACAATCTATTGTTTTTAAAACCCAGATATGAAGCAGGTTAGAAAGCTGAAATTAGAATGTAGCCCCGTGTCCTCCAAGCTATTTTGTTTCAGAAAACAGGGCAATATTTAAGCATGAAAACTGATCCAACAGTTTCACAATTTTAGTGAGAATGAGTATCTCCACAGCATTTCCGATGCTAGAAGATGCATCAGAAGGTAGGTAGATGTCATATATTCAAAGACACAGTGCCAGAGGGCTGACTGAAATTGGATTAGTGAAAGTCAAAGGACATTGCCATGTCCTGGGGAATCCTGGGGAAAGGGGAATGCTGAGGTCAGCAAAAACAATCTTCAAACAGGTAGAAATTTACCTCAGATTCCTTATTAAGCTATCTCCATGCTCTACCACAATTTTTCTATCTTCAAAAAATGATAATATCAATAACTCATCTTCCTCATAGAGGTCTGTGAAGAGCAATGGATGCTGTCCCCGCAATGCTCCCATTTAGCTAAAAAACAGTTGATTACTGACTAGTGCTCTAATAGCACTCTGAGATGGAAACCGGAGAACAGATGGAAAGTTCCATGCATGGACTGAATGTAGAAAGCATCAGAACAAAATCAACCCTTTTACCACTTTGAATCAAATAGAGCAGAGACCTCATTGTTTTTATTTGGTAATAAGATGAACATACATGGACTCAGTTACAGAAAAACTGGAATGTTGAAAAATGTTTTATACATTTAGAGACTACAAGCCTCTTTTTCAAATAAGGAACTAACAATAAATACATATTGTTTAAAATTATTCTCAGAACAGTTGAGAATACTTGGCATTACATGGCATGATTCATATCAGCATTTTTTTTTCCTTAATGAGTCTTTACCAAATAGGTTTTTGGATACCCTACCCTCCCAGTCCCAAGGACAAAGTTGCATTGAATTTTCCTTTGAAAATGAATTTTAATTTGTTTTCCATCCCCTGGAGCAAAATACTATGATAACCTGCCTCTTTATTTCTTTAATGTTAGAGAACAGGTGTATATGGTTTATTTAGTTCCATTCGAGAAAGACATCTCCATTATCAGTTCTGCTAACAAAAACATACTCTAACATTTATGTTCAACTTCATACATATAATTCCCTGCAGAATGCCAGTTGAGAAAAGGTTATTTTACAAGACCAAGATCCTTGAATTTGGTTAATTTCCCCTTATCCTCTTTATGGATAGGTTTAACATTCCTTAGCTTTATTAGGACCCGTCACTATATATTTAAGCAAAGAGCAGTGAAATCTACTGTCACAGGTAAGCTGTAATGTTCACCCTTCCTCCCTGCTGAAGGTAGCCAGTGCACCAACATATCCCTTTTTTAGATATGCCTACTCATTAAAGTGGCTGCAAAAAGTAGCATTATAGTCACCAAGCAAGATTTTCTGATTTAAATATATGGTGATGGAAGCTGCTTCTACCACAGCAAAGGAAGACAGCACTACCCAGATGCATTGGCTTTACATGGAACTGCCCTGCTTTTAAGAAGATGCACACACGTTGGGTATTTAGCCTTTGGGCCCAGATGCTGCAATGGGACTAGCAGGACTTTGCATGCAACTTCCTTTGATTTCAGTGCAACTGAAGGAGTGATCAGGCCCTATGGGTTATTTTGCTGTAAGCTGATGTTGCAAATGCAATGGCTTTTGCCTATAGGGGAAGAAGGGGGAGGAGGTAAGGGAAGGAAAATACTCCTGTGAGAATCTGGGCCTGTAGACAACCAGAGGTTCTGGTAAAACTCCAACCAGAACCTTACAATAAAAATAGCAAATATTTAAAAAAATTGCATATAAAATTGTATAAAAATATCATCCAAGCAAGAAGAAAAGGAAAATGCCCACTCTGCCATTCTACTGCTAGGATTTGTCACTAGAAAACCCCAATGGTCATAAGCAGTTCTTTTTTGATCTATGCACTCCTACAACCACTAGCAGACCCAATGGGATTACATATATTCCTCCTACCACTGGATAGTTTCTAAAACTGGGGGATTACAAGAACACAAGAGCCTATACACATGCACTGGGAAGCAGTCAAAAGAATGCAAAACGCCAAGAATGTGTCCAGGAGGCTTGCGAGTGAGTGCTGTTGTGTGCTTAGATATTAAAGCAAATTAGCCAAGACTGGGCTCTGGATTGAGAGGCCTTCATTGCTTCAAGTCCTGAGCCAGTTTGCTTGGAAGTAGTTCCATTTTTTTCCACCCACTTCTCAAGTCACCAGAGCAAAGAGCTCACACCTCTAAGAGAGGCATGGGGCTGATAAACTGTCACAGTCATTCTGGGGTACAGATCAGAAATCACTAAGTTTGTCCAGGAGAAAAGGGAAATCAAAACACAAGGAGAAAAGACAGACCCAGCCGTCTGGAAATGCATGGACCACGTTTCATTTTAACAGGAAAGTGTCATCATCAGTAGACATGGGCTATGCAGATTCTTTGACCACGGCACTAAGGCAGGGAAAGGGCGGCTTGGGATTATGAACTCATTTCTCTGTGAAAGCCGAGTGAGGATCACAGTAGGACATACACCTGCCGTTAAACTGAGACTGAGGCAGACCTGCTCATCCTGGGGGATAAGCACCTTTACCTTCTTCAGTGAGAGCAGAATTTATGCCATAAAAATGTGAAAGTCTGTTTTCTCCTTTCTACCTGACCAGCAGTGACACCACTTTCTCCAGCAATGTACACAGAGTCTGTAAAATACAATCAAAGCATAACATATAATAATATAACATACAATAATAGTGTCAGTTGGGATGCCACCAGATTTGCATGCTGGCTTTCAAACATGGGACCAGCACACCTCTCACATCGCCACTGGTTCAACACATGAACATGAATGGTTCAGCACAGGGACACTCTTTTGCTTTTAATTGTTGGATGAGGTCAGAGATTAAAAGAAAGTAAAAGGAAAGGGTTTGAGCATGCTGTCGTTTGCTGAGTATAGACAGCCTACATATAGATCACCAAAGGGTGATAAGTTTCATTATTACAAAATGATCTGTGAAGGAAAATGAGCCAACGAGAAATATTTAAGGTCATTTCATGAGTTCCTGGAGATTGATTAGCTGATTCTACTCAAGGCCAAAAGAGTACTTTCCTAGTGAGTTCTCATCGTTTCTAATCTAAATAGATTATTGTGCTTTTTAATTAAAAACCACTTCTGAGATCCGCTGTAGAATCTGCAAGGACTAATTGTGAAAATGTTTGCTGTTCCTTTTAGCCTGGCGAGATCATAGATCTTCTGATTACAAAGTAGCTTTCTTTACCATGCTATAAACTGTTTAGTTCAATCTTTTTCATTCTAGATTGAGTATGTATGACCTTTGAGTCTGCATATTTAAAAACTCTATACTCAAATGGTTTGCTGTGAAAAATGTTTTTTCTGACATAAGCAACTACATTTTGGAAAGTTTCTTTTCAACCACAGATTTATGTTTAAGAAACAAAGCCATGAGAAAGAAGAATCTGCCTCTTCCTTTCATCAGTGACAGATCAGACTCCCAAATTCCAGATTTGTTTTCTTACTGTGCATCTTACTGCATGAAAAAATAGCAGCTGAAGCTACATAAGAGGCCACAATCTAGGTATTAGTCTGCTCAGACTGACTAATTTGAAGTATGGCTTTTTTTTCTTTTTCTTTTTTAATGTTTATAATCTCCTATATCTTCTGCAAGAAAAAATAGCAACTATTCTTTTTCCCTAACATGGAAAGCAACAATGAGATGCATCACCTTTTTATAAAGAAATTCATGAATCTTATAACTTAGATAAAAGAAGTTGTGTGGCTTTCAAGGAAAATTGGTGGGCATAAGTACTTGATCTTCTGGTTTTGGAAGGGTGCATCACAGCCATTTTAATCTAAAAAGTTTAGAACAAACAAATTCTTTTTTTCGCATGTGAGAACACTTCTTGACTGTTGTCTCAGGAAAAAAAAAAAAAGAGAGAGAGAGAAAAAAAACAGTTTAAATCACTGCTTGAGTGCAGACCAGAGAACTACTACGCTTTGAGGCATTTATGCAATGACCAGCCTAACAACATTTTTTGTTTAACTATTGTGTAATGAGGAACTCACGTGCAAAGTCACCACGAGAGAAAAGTCTCCCTCAAGATTAAAGAAGAAAATATTAGCAGGGATATTTTCATATACTTAAAATAGGGGTAAACACACAATCACAGAATCCTCAAGGTTGGAAGGGACCTTTAAAGATCATCTAATCCAACCTCCCTGCACACACAGGGTCACCTAGAGCACCCTCCCTGTTTTAAGGGGGTGATAAATCTGGATTCTCCATCCTTCATTAGACCACTGTTTCTGGGAGGTAAAAGATTTCTGGTGCTGATCCAGCAAGCAAAGCTTTCTGAGAGAATATTCATCACCCGGATGAGGCATTTTAAGGGCACACCACATTCCTCTGTCCCCAAAAGACCTGTGGTGTCTACTTATAGACATTCCCAAGTACGTCTATAGCATTTCAGCATGAGTCCAGCGTATTTTCTTTTTATTTTTCTTTTTTTCCCCCTGTCTTATTTATTTCTTGTATAATCTTACAGATGCTGGAAACAGAAAGCATCTGAAAATGATTTCTATACAGCCAGAGGAAAGTTAGGTTAGGATGTAGCAGAAGAAATCCTCTTTACAAGCAGAAGTCATGATATTAGTTGTTATAGACCTAATTCTATTTTTTCTTCTCTTTAGTAGAATAAAATAAGAGAAAGCCATATTGTATTTTTTTCACTTTTTTTATTTTTTTTTTACACAATTGCACAGTGGCTGATCTCTAGTTTAACTGGGAGGTGTCCTAACATGCCATTCCTTGCCTCATAATGCACTAGCACAATTCTGCAGAGTGCTCCAGAGTGGTGGATAATCAGAGCAGAGTAATGTAAGTGTGATCCCAGGAAGATACTCCATGACAGATGTTTCCATCTGGTCAAGTCTCTTCGTAGGATCTCAATTTCTATATTTCACTTTAGATAGTTCCAAGCTAATAGAAAAAAATAACTGGGACTTTTCTAAGTGACAGTAAAAAAATATTTTAAAAAATGCTGTATCACTGTACCATACTCGGACACTTTAAAGAGAGCAGAAAAGTCTTAGATCTAGTTCTGTCCACCTGCAAAACATTTTACTGCACACCTGTGTGCTGAGATCTGTAACTTCTTTGACTCCAGCATCTCTCTAGAACAGCACCAGTCTGGATATGCAGCCCCAAGAGATGGCAAATCCACCAAGTCCCTGTTAGTTTCTGACAGTGATCAATAACCTGGACAGTCACGGAAAAGCCTTTTCCAGTCTAATTTCACACCTTCATAAAAGTGAAGAGCAGAAGCAAGGATTGACTAGATGTGAATAAAGCAGTCTTGCTTCACTATGTGAAAGGAGTCAGTCCCAGCAAGAAAGAAGTAAATGATGAAAAAAGATTTTCATTTTAAAATTATTCTGGTCTGCATGACCTAAGGCATTTTTAATCACTGTACATTTTATAAGGGTAATATTAAAAAAAAAATAATAAAATAAAACCCTAAATTCTGCTCCACTGACCAAGCTCTTAATCAAGGTATGCTCCCTCTCACTTCAGAGAGTGAGTCACCAGTGTGTTATGCAGTTCTGTGTTAAAAATATTTCACTGATATCCCGTTAAAGAGCCTGCTCAAGGCTGGATCTGAATTCTAGCCTCCTTACCGAGGCTGAATGCTCATGGTGGATGGGAGGGGAGGTGGGAAAGTGCTGTGGGATAATAAGGCCCTTTCCCCATCACGTGATGGGGAGCACACTCTGTACTGCCTGTGAGGCTGCTGTCCTCTCAGCAGCCCTTCTTTCTCAGCATGTCTAATCCAAGATATGCGCACAGAGCTACCACTGAACCAGGAGCTCACAAACAGGAACAGACTGTGCCCTTACATTTATTTTACTTAAACAAGCTGATACAGAGGAGGAAACTGCCAGTTCTGAGAGCTGCAAGAACTTTTTTTGTAAGTCTTCCTTCTGAAAATATGGAGTTAAGTGCAACCTTTTCATAGCATGAATCTAATCTAAATTAAACTTCGGTGCCTAAAAAGAGAACTCAAAATGCCTCTAGGTGCAATAATCAAAACCCTAGATACAAACACTCCTGAGTGAGAAAGTGCTCATGTCGAAATGTGGATACAATCCGACTTCACTGCTGTGACTTTTGCTAGCATTACGTGAAGTTCATCCCTGTATGTGCACAGTTTAAGCAAGAACAGAGACTCTGGCTCTACTCCAGGCTGCTGGTAAAATCCTGTGCTTCTGAACATGAGGAAGAGTTACCTGCCTAAGCCAGGGTTTAGCATGTTCTCTATGTAGCGAAGAGCTATGACAGCAGTCTAGTTCCTTGTAAAATACATATATAATTAGCACAGCAAGACTGCATCGTAATTGAAAAGTGAGTCAGACAAAAAACAAGTGTATGCATATATATATGCATGTCTTGATTTCCACACAGACAGGTAAAATTACTTATAATTAACTGCATCCCTACAAAGATCCCAAGCCAGAAAAGCACTTATATAAATGGTTAACACTTCATAAAAATAGATACTTTCCTGAATGAAGGCCTTAGGGAGGTATTTTTAACATTTCCTCTTTAAAATGGGCCACATAATGTCTTATTTCCATGTGTCTAGCTCCACTGGATGTGACAGTTACATCTATCGACTCCAGTGGTGTATTTAGGACATACTGTTTCATTTTGTGTTTCTCTATCCATATTTTTCAAATAACGTTTCTTCGGACTTCCCTTTGGACTTTCTATTCAATCAGTAATAAAAGACATGTCACACTGAGATGGAAGTAAGAATTGATCTATATGATTCCCTGCTGCCCTCCTTTCCTTAGGTCTTCAGGTCAGTCAAAGAGTGTTTACAAGCAGCCCATGAACAAATGTGGGAAACAACTCATTATTTGCAATCTCTAGTTAAGGCAGACAGATGAAGAAGTACATGCACTCAGAGGCTGACAACAAAATTTACCCCAAGGGAATATCACTTTAGTCGACTCTTCTTTCCTTTCACTAACTGCAAAAACACATCAAAACCAAAGATTGAGTAAGTTTACCTGCATTTTAGAAACAAAAAAACATTTTGCTATCACGTAGGAAAAGCACCACATCCTACAAAATTGTCAATGCTATAAATTCACCATTCCTATGCACAAAATCTTCTATCATGAGGGTAAGAGTTAAGTCAAATTCTTTGTCTACTGGCAGTTGGAAAGACTCTTGGGGAAAAGAAGAAAAAAAAAGAGAAGTATTATCAAGTTTCTTCCCATGATTTTTGATATTCTTTTCCATCATCATAATGTGGGGTTTTCACAGGCTGAAGTGCAGCAAAGGACAATACTGACTTTCGATGATGACATTCATCTATTTTCTTGACCTGTCCAGGAAATGGAACCACTTGCATCAGGAAAACAACAGATTATTTTAAACAAAAAGCTCCCCAAAACAACAAAAATGTGCACACACATACACACACAAACAAAAATAAAATCAACCCCCAAAACAAAACCCCCACCCTAGAACCCAGAGTCATTAATTGTGAAGTAGCCAGTGGGAGGAGGAGTGTTTTGAAAGTTGTTTAACGCTTTCCCCAGAAACTGGTGTTTGTGGAAGGAGGAGAACAGGAATGAAGAAGCTCAGCTAAAATGATGAAAGAAATTTGTAGTCTCTTTTTTTATATATGTATTTTTTACTCTTCTGTATCTGGAAAAAAAAAAGAAAAAGAAAAGTGTCAAATGTTGCCTTTCTTCTTTGTGTCCTAGGAAAATGTATTCTGGGAAAGAAAAAGAAGGGTATCAGGTTAGAGAGCCCCATTCCCTCCAAGCAGTGCAACTTTACTCAACATTTGGAAGTCCAGAAAGTAAGGTGTGTGGAAGGTAAGCGAAGCTAAGTCAGCTAAGCAAACTAACTTGGCTGGAAGTCAATCAAGAGCTCTACTGCTCTCCACAAAGCAAAACTCATTGTACTCTCACTAAAGGAATGGGAGGTCAATTTATATCATCACTGAGATCATGCACATGAGAATTCAGTGTGGTCTAATGATTAAGCCCTTTGATTTAGGGCTTTCTGGATCATCCTTGCTTGCTAACTAGTTCAATAAGCCTTTGACCATAGGCCCAGCAAAGTTGTACATGTGTTTTGGGGTAAGGAAAATGAATGTTCCAAACACAAAAGTGTCACATCTTTTAAAGACTCTTTCTGCAAAGACCTTGCAATGAAAAGCACAACCTTATGTATGGAGAGGTGCCTGAGATCTAACCAAGGATGTGCATTATGTAACCTGCTTAGCTTCTCTGTAATGGAAAGCTAATTTGATATGGTAAGCATAAAGCTGTGCCTCTCATCAGATTACAATGGCCTGTCAATTTGGAGGTCAGATGCTAATCCCCCGATGCCATTAGCCCAAGGCAGCAAGTAGCAAAGTCACTCTCTGTACAGTATCTGCAGGCATAGACTAGAAAATAACAAAAACAAAAAATACAGAAAAAAAAAAACATGCAAGCAAAGCTAAGCCATATCCTTGCTCATTGAATGGCCAGTGCAAATTAACTAGCAGACTGTGGCATGTGATACCTGTGCCAATAGCAGATAAGGACATGTTTTCAAAGCTGTAAGTTTATATTACCCAGAAAAATATCTCCAGGACAAAGAGTTTGTTCATATTGCCCTTGACCATAATATAACACTATATGTTGCTTTGCAATACATTTGGACAAGTCTGGTACATGTGGACAAGTTACTTAAGAAATTATCTCTCACGGTAGAGATATGATGTACAAATATGCACTGAGGAATTTAGATTTGTCTTGGATAATTAAATTCCTTGACCTCTTTAGAAACCCAAAATAATCATTTAGAGCTAATAGAATTACCTCTCTGGACAAATATTAATAACTCCATCAGCCTCAAAATTAGGCTACATTTGACTAACATCTTCCCTAATGTACAAACACGAGTAATTTCTACGCAGTTACACCACATGAGTCTCTTCACAATGAACAGTCCTCCTTAAGGAAGAAATGAAGTCAAACTTTTTTTTTCTTTAATGAAAATGGACTCCCTATATATTGTGCTGTTTTGGTGTATATTGGCCCAGCCATTTTCCTGAATATGCCTAGTGCTTTCTTAACTAGTGTTATTTTTTACGATACCAATATTGGCAGAGCACTATCAGTGCATTAGAAAGGATTTCTCACTCAAGGAAATTCAACATAAAAAAGGGTATGATTGCCAGGGAACATGATTACATCAAAAAATCTTTATGTGCATTTCAGAAACCAGTTCCTTTTGTCTACAGGAATTTTTATTTTTACTGGGGCAGTGGAACAAAGGAGTCACAAAAACCTCAAGGCTTTGCAGCTGGATCATATTGCCACTGATGCATAGCAGGGGTTATGTTTGGCACAGGATTTATCACTGAGTTGGTGTTATTTTCTTCTACTGTGTAGTTAGCAAGGGGACTTTTACTTTTGGAATGGTTCACTGTAAATTGCTGCCACAACATCTTGCCCACTGACTCTAAGCCCCTACTGTAAAGAAATAAGCTTTTAGCATTTCATTGGATTTATTTAGACTGGATTAGCACATTCCCAGCGCTACTGAAAGCATAATCTACAGCAAGCAAGAGTAAAAACTGTAGTACTGCACTTTCCTGATGTCTTCCATCTAAAACATTCATCCCAATTTACTGCCATTAAAGGATCATAATACTCCTGTGAAATGAATCATTAGCCACATTCTAAGGAGAAGATACTGACCTGAAAGAAGGAAAGAGGATAGGTCTATTAACTGGATAAAATGACAGAGTTAGCTGATTGTTATTTCTGAATCTCTTAAATGATTTTCTGAATTGTGGCTGGAATCTGACACAGAGCAGCAAGTATCACTGAATGCACCATCTTCTCTCCCTTTGCCATCTATACTCAGAACACAATCTCTTTTCACCTCTCCCATCCCTAATAGCTAACCAGGGAAAAAGTGGTGCTTTTTTAATTTTTTTTTTTATATATATTTTTTTCTCCCAGAAACAGCTCCCTGCAGAGAATTGAGTCTTAAGTTGCTTTTGCTTCTGTTCGCCACATCATCAGCTCCAGGGAGAATATTCTAGTGCAGCATTTACTTCAAATTGTTTTTCTAGTTGGTGGAGCAAATGTGTTGTCTTTCTCACTGAATTTCCCTTTGGATACAAAATAGCTTCCCTAAGACTACCTTAACCTTGGATATGATTCAGCCTCCCTTGCATTTCAGCACAATAGATCCACTGCAAATATTAGCACGCATTAACAGAGATAATTGAAAGAGGAAAAAGAATGAATATGCAGTGCTCTGTACACAGGAAGACTTTAAGTAGTTCACTTGGCATATATTGAATTTCATTAGCCAAAATAGCCTCATCTGAATGCACGCCTCCGTCCACCAATGTCACTGCTGAGTTTATACTGTTCCTGAAGCTTGAGCACAGACTCTCCCTTGATCACTAATGCAAATACCAGTGACTCCCAGAGCTCTTCGTGGGACACCAGCTCCCACTGTGAGCAGATTACTAGGGCCATTTCTGCTATCATCAGTTTGCGCTATGGCATTTTTAACATGAGCTCCCCAGATCATGAATGTATATGTTTACCATATAGTCTGTTGTTCTCAAGGGGAAGTATGGAGTAATTTGTCTTTTACTTTATGCTGAACTTTTTGGGGAATAACTTCATCCATCCAACAAGGAAGCTGGCTGGTGGTTTTGCACAATCAGTGATTAATCTCACACTTCTGCCTCTCCTCTTGTGATAAAACAAATGCTTGGGAGTCCTGGGGCCTTACAAGAACTACCAGTTTTAACAGTTGGCATTTATTATGCCAGTCTAATTCAAACTTTTACAATCTGCTACGCAGTTGGAGAGCAGGAACAGAGCCCCAGGGACATTTAGACTGAGGTGAGAGTTTAGACTGACTCAAAAATTACACCTGTTCTCTAATGACTCATGGTCCCAGCTTCTCACCAAGTGTAATGCTAATTATACCAGATGGAAATGAGAAGCTAACCTCTCTCAGCACCATCTCTGGAGATGGCTAATCCTGTTCCTTCACTGAACATCTTCACTCATCGCTCTGAAGCTGCAGAGAGCAACGTGCTCTCTGGAGCCAGACCAGGCATCACCACTCGTCCTTTGGTGCAGAGGCACTCCAGGGGCCATGGCTCTGCCCTGCAGCTTTCAAATCTTCTTTAAAAGAAAATTTTGTTACTCTCTTTCCTAAAACATTAAATGTTGAAGCAAATTGCAGGACAGAGTGATGTGGAATAAGGATTTGATGGGCTGAGGGGGTTACACAAACTCCTTCGTTTGCTCCACTGAATAACACACCTCTGCTTATTGTTTGTGAGTTTGTTGCATGCTCCCCATTTTATCTTCTTAACTCTATATTCCTTCAATATTATAGACATATTTAATAATGAAGAAGACATAATGATGACACCATAATCATCCTGGATTACACCCTCGGATTTTCTTCCTAAACAGATTGTGGTAATCTTGCAGCTCACTTGTGAAAAAGTAGTGCTTAGCATGTACAAATCTGATCTTCTTAGGATGCTGTATGAGTTTTGCTATAGGGAGGCAGAACTCCACCATGCTACCAAACTACTTTGTCCCAAGACACCATTGCCCCAAGCTATTTGGAGTGTTTTTTAATTGCATGAGAAACTAACTAAGAATCTATTTTTCCTCTGCTAAGCAAAAGAAGAGAGCTTTGGTGAACCATATTCATCCAGTACACCCCTTATTCCAATCCATCAAGATGATGTCTTTTCAGTAACAGTGAAAGTGATTGTGAAATCATAAAGATATCAACAAAAAGACCAATATACAACTATGTCAAAAAGACCAATATACAACTATGTCAAAATGAGCATTGCTCTGTTTTTGATATTTGATTTTGGATAATTTAGAGGGGAAAAAATATTTTGGGGTCTATCTTATTTCTATTAAAATTAGATGCTCTCAGCCCATCAGTCGTGTCTAACACAAACCACTGTAGTGCTATATTTGAACACACATCAGCAGCACGTGTCAGAAGGCTTTCACTTGACAGAAGATTAAATAGAGAAAGTTGAAAGACACTAGGACTCTTTATCCTGAAAATGGGGAGCTGAGCAGAGAACCTGATAGAAGGTAAATGACATTAAGCAACTGAGTGCTGAGAAGGTAAATAGGGAATCCTCTGTTTCAGCATATGAAGAGAGTATCAAATCAAATTATCAGGTAGCAAATTTGAAACAAGATAATATTATTTTCACTTAAAGCGTAAGTAAATTTTGGATTTCATTACCTCAGGAGGTGCATACCGAAAGTACACCAGGGTCCAAGAGATAATTAGACAAATTAGTGGAAGAAAAATCCATTAGGAACTATTTAATTCCAAGATTTGACCTGTGCTAAATTTGATCTCTGGCACCTGGGAAGGTGTACGGAAGGTCTTGCCCTGTTTTTGTTCTTTGTTCATTAAGATCTTGAATGCAAAATGTCATTATGTAGGTGATAAGACATCTAACGTTACTCTTGCTTTGGCCTACAGTGGCTATTTGAGTGTTCCTAGGAAAGCTGAGATGGTCCTACAAATTAGCCTCTGTTCTCTCTCATTAAGAAGAAACAAATTTCCACAAAAGGCTATGAATAGAGTTTCAAAATGTTCAGATTTTTAAACAAAATCAATAGTTCCGCAAAAATTTCAAGATTGACATCAAATGTCCCATCTTTATGAGGATTCTTCCTGAAACACTTCTATTTATTTATTCATTTAGAACTTAAAGCTTCTAAGACAGTTTAGAAATATTTGGACTGATAAATATTTGGAATAAAACCCTGTTTCTTGCTCCTGTTTCGCTGACAATTCAAAAATAATAAATAGCATATTAGGATGAGGCTATTACAAAGTTTGTGTCTGCCATCCAGGCAATGCCTGAAATGACGACAGAAATGGCAAACTGTTGAATGGCACTTGATGCCATACCATGATTACTGTGGAGGAAGTACACAGGGAAGGAATAATAGTCTGAGCAAACTGGTCTCAAATAACCTCCAAACCAAGAGGTGGTCATCTCTGACACTACACATGGTGGAAATACTTGCAGGTCCAAGCACTAAATGTTTTCCAAGAGATACTGACAGGTGTTTGGTGTCTTTGTTAAAGGACTTCGTAGGAGTTGCCTCTAAATTTTATAGCCTTATTCCAAAGTCTTGTGCAGTTCTTGTCTTCCTTGCATGCCAAAATGCCCTTGGTTGTAGGTTTACCCCTTAGTGGTGGTAAAGATGTTTGGCTAAAGATTCAGAGCTCAGAATAGAATGAAGTCATCCAAAATTTCAGTGCTCACTTCTCTACACTGGATGATTTTTTCCTCTTATTAAAGCCACTTGGAAAGAATTAAGACTGTGAGAAAATAAGTTGTGCTTATTTATGACACTCTCTTGCTTCTGTTGCATCAGAGATGGATGAGGCCTAAAGAATAAAGTTCAGAAGATTAGTGAAATGAAGAAGAAATACGTGTTATAAGTTAATTCATCTTCACTATCTGTTTTTTTTAAATGGATGAGAAATTCAAAAAAGATTATTTTCTCAAAAAGAAAATAGAGATGTTACCCAAGGTGTCTGGGTCCTGTTTAAAGCAAAGGAAAACAAGAACACATACTGTTGGGGAAAAAAAATGCATGCTCATTTTGTAACTGAATTTAAGTATCATTGTTCTAATTTAGTAGATGACACAAGTGTTTAACATTCATTTTGCTAGGGGGAAAAATGGTGTTAGCATAGAAGGTATTCTGATTTTCAAGCTTTGGCACATAATTATCCCTAAATCATTCATGACTTCAAACAATTTCTAGTCCTGTTCACATTGATCTTGAGCTTTGTGTTTGTTTGACAGCTTGTATTACACAGGACCTGAAATCACTTCAGTGATGGAAGAAAGAGATTAGCTTTGTTCTATTACATATTCTATGATTACCAGCACATTACAGAAATTCCTAACAGCAGAGAAAATAAAATGGATGACTTGGCAAAAGCTTAGTTACACCAAAAATGTTTTGAGTTTCCTGAACAAAGTATAGAGGAAAGAAAAGACACATTCACTCTATAGAGCAACCTACAGAAATAAGTGCAAAAGCATACGAAATATTTGATAATCAAACATAATAAAAAGGTCTGACCATGTTCGCAGCAAAACCTGGGTCAAGGTTTTCATAAAGAATTGCTCTGTCATGGATGCAAAACCTCAGCACAACAGAGGCATGAGCCACCATAGTCAGAAGGATAATTAAGGCCAGTAAAGTTTCCAGCACAAGATGAGAGTTGGAATTTTGTAATTAATACTGGGCAAATAATTGCTCCTTTGATTGAGGGACTAAACTGAAAAATTAGAATAATGCTTAGCTCTAGGTCAGATGCAAGTAATTGCTTTCAACCTCTTATGACAAAAAAAATAGTGTTGAGAGACAGTAGTTCTTTTTTTGTGAGCAGTGGTTGTGGGGTATACAGAAGGAATGAAAGATCAGGCAGTGCCCAATAAAGTTTTTTTTCTTTTTTTTTTTTTTTATTTTTAAATGTTTATCTGATCTGGCAAAAATGATGCAAACCAAAAACATCACTTCAGAGCAAAACTTCTCATTAAGATTTTTCTCAGTCTTTTCTGGTTTTGATAATCAGTTTCGCTGAATTGGACTCAAATTCCCAAACTGTTCTTTTTAACTAACACAAGTTGTAGTTATTCTTCTTCCATTTTTATTTATAGCCACCAAGGCCCAAGCTCTAACATAAGCACCAAGTTACAACATAAGGAATAGCTAAGCGGTAGTTTAGAAGCAGCAGAAAGAATTGTCTAATGAGATACTGATTAATGGCAATAAATAGTAAAGGTTAGCATTAAAGTACTAGCCCTATAAAACTAACCTTTAAAAATATTCTCTGCAAAAACTTAGCATGAGGACACTGGTGTTTCTGCCTCTGACCCTGGGGAGACACCAGCTGGCAGGTCCATCAGGCAAATAAAGTGCATGAAGGTACCCAGCAAAGCACCCAGCTGGCAATTTGGACAGTACAGACTTTACATTTGGATTTCCATACACTTGACTGCATTTTTTTCCTTTCCTCATGTTTCCATTTAAGCTATTTTATTAGTATCTCCTGGTAAAGTAACTATGATTGGGATGCTCAGATTGGAAACTACTTGTTCAATGCGGAAGAGCAAGGAAAAGGTTAAAGACTACCAACCTGTCTTTAGGAGCCATTTTAAATTCTTCTGTCCCTTCAGTAATTAACTTCAAAAATGCTTTTGTTTCTAAATGTTACAGGGGGGAAAAGGGGACTTGTCTGCCGATGATGAACATAAGTTCATGCAGGGAGTGAGCAAGAAGGGACTCCCCTTACTGAAGCAGATATCCTTTTTTACACCATTACGGTGGAAGAAAATTGTCCTAAATGTGACAAGAAGGACTAAGTGCATAAGAAGGATCTGTAACAAGTAGAAGGTAAGGTTCGGTTCCCTTATAGGCAATATAACCTGGTTGATGATACAAAATCAAGGGGGAATTTCCAAGTGTAGTGCTATATGTTTCTGCAACAGGAATGCAGCTACATACAACCTCTGGGCAGAAATGCATGCAAATGACCAAAGGTTACTTGAAAATGTCTTGTGTAAAATTGACTACTTAAAAAACCTACCTACATGGATTTTTCTTACACTACACAATTGAAATGAATATTCCAAATATCCACTCAAATCTGAAATGAACAAAAGTGCTATTCTCAATTTCATTTGTCACTTATCCACACTGTGTGAGTACAGCAATCAAGCATCTTCAAGACATTCTAACTTCCTGGCAAGGCCTGAACTAGAAGATCCTGGAAAGTAGGCTATAAAAGAGAAGTATGTGAGTGCCAAAGGAAAATCATGTGCTTTTCATGAAATTTACACACACACACAGAATGAAAAAGCAAAAACATATGCATATTTATACAAGTCGCCTTTCTATATAGTCCCCATTTGTATATAAGTCCCCAAAGTTTCATAAAGCATACATACTCCCAAGATCAGAATGCTAACAATGCGTTCTGTGTTTAGTTTCCAAAATCACATTACATAATGTTTACCCTCTATGTGATATTAAAGCTGCATAAGACGTTCTCAAAATAAATCTCTCTATGCAAATTCCAGCTTGCCTTAGATGCCACTTGCTAAAGAAGACACAGTCAAGTTTTTGTAGCAAAGCACAGAAAGATTGTAAAAAATACAGAAGTTTTTTGCCCCCTAGTTATTCTATACTGCACTACTGTGGAACAGCTATTCAGTCAAAATACATTAAAGTGAAAGATGTTTTCTAGATAGTAAAATGTCTTTATGCTTTCAAGGAAGCTTTTTAGAAGGTGTCAGTACAATGCATTCTGATTTGTACCTTAGGGCAATAGCCGCTAATGTAATCAAAATAACAGGCTATAAAAGAAGTAAGAAATGGAAGGAAATTGTCTTTAGAAATATTCCTAAACTACTACTATTTCAATTCGTCTCCACTGCCAGATTCTGATACATACTACCAAGAGTACTATATAACAGAAAGTAGGCATCCAGTGTGTTTGCCTTATCAACCTAGAGCAAAATGGGCTTTTAACTACGGAAAAAAATTCAAGGAGAAATCAACCTGTCTTTTGTAATGGAAATAAAGAGGACATATTATTTATATGACCTGAAATTTACCCTTCTTACCAGACTCAAGCATATATAGAGAAATGCTCATTTATGCACTTGAATGACTCAAACAGCACTGGCATTATGCAAATAACATGAGCAGTTTTGTCACAAGAAGCTGGCTACTTAAGTGTTCATTGCTACTCATTGGTCTTGGCTAGACTGACATATAAAAGGCACTACTGAAATGCAGTCTGCAAAGACTGACAATTCTTAGATTGCTGAAAGGCTTTCTGAAAAGCTACATTCTCCCTAAATGAAGTTAAGGAAGAAATCTGTCAATTCAGGTATATCTGGGATGAATGTGGAGGCTTCATCAGGGCTCCATCACACCACCATTACAAATGACCACAAAAAGTAGTTCATCATCAAAGACATTCCCAGATAGCAATACTCTGTGTCAGCTAATCTCTCACTACAAATACTTAATTTACGAGGGCAGCTGTAATGTAAAGAAACGAAGCCCCCGCACTGTAGCTTTCTAGCCAGGGAATTGTGCATATTCTGACCAAGGAATGATTGCCAAGAAAAAAGAAGAAAAAATAGTCAGTATATGGAAGCAATAGGAAAGAATTTTAACATAGCAACAATGAATTTTAAGAAAAATCAAAATACAGGACCTGTTATGCACATTCACAGAATCACAGAATATTCAAGGTTGAAAGGGACCTCTAGAGATCATCTAGTCCGACCTTCCTGCTCA
>JAVCKT010014169.1:0-11520 GCA_032273925.1 Rhynchotus rufescens
GCCCCGGGCTGCTCTTGTCTCCCGCAGGCCCTTCAGGGTGACAAGTGCTGCGCTGGTGACAAACCTTCAGGGTGACAAACCCACTCTCACCTGCTGCCTCCACTTGCCCCCTAGACCCTGCATGCCAGGGGAGGGTCCCCAGGGTGGGCAGTACATGGTGTGGGATGTCATCAAGGCTGCCATTAAAGGGCTGGGGCTTTGCCCATGGTGTCCCATGCTGGATATCACTTGCACTACCATGCATGACCCCTCAGCGCAACCCAGGGGCTGTCAGGACGTCCTCTCTCTGCATGCTAGGCACCTCTCCAGGCACATTGTCACCAACCCAAATTCACGCTTTTGCCCAAGGCAGTTGCTGTTGCCAACGACCTGGCTTGCCGGGGCTTGGACCACCTGCAGGAGAAGATCCCGGCACTCCAGTACCCAGTGGATAAGGTGAGTGACAGACCGGTCCCTCTGTAGAGCCACCATTGCAGGGCTCCGTTTTCCTTTTCTCCTGCCTCCTGATGTGGCTATGAGTCGATGTTGATGGGCTGTTCAAGCAGGCAGAGGGGGCTCCTGGAGAGGCACCTCTAGTCAGAGCATAGCTGGAGTCACTTGCAGACAAGTCTATGCCCCATCCCAGCCAACTGCCTTCAGCCCAGGCTGTAGGGAGGTGTAACCCCCCTCTTGGGGCTGCCTTGAAGCCACCTGCACACACAGCCGTGGTCCCCATGGGTCCCTCCGGCTCACCCACCCTGCCTGGAGCACCCTGGCAGGGCGCTTCTCCATGTCTGCACCTACAGCTTGCATACGACCTGAAGGACACCATCTCCTCCCCGCTCCAAAGCGCCAGAAACTCCATTTCCAGCACCGTGGACAAGGTCATGGAGATGGCAGCGGAGGGTTACGAGAGGACCAGGAGCACAGTAGAGACCACAGCAAGGTACACGAGGAGCAACTCGGTGAGCCAGATGGCAGCCGCAGGGGTGGACACGGCGCTGGGAGGGCTGGAGAAGCTGATGGAGTATCTTCTTCCAGAAGAGGACGAAGAAGCAGGTAGTCCTGCCTCCCGCAAAGCCACCGCCTCTGGCGAGGTCATGGGAAACGTGGGGGGGGGGGGGGGGGAAGGGAGGGCTCTGAATCCACTTTGGACAATTTCCTGCCCTTTCATCTCTTGGGGATTAGCAGGAAAACACACTTGGGCGGATAAAAAGGAAATGGAGGGAATGAGGCTGTCCAAACACATGGATGCTTGGATGCAAGTGCCAGTGTTTCCGTGGGGGGATAATGTCCCTTGGGCAGCCCCTTGGTGCGGGACTGTCGCATCCTGCCAGGATGTAACCACCTTCTGCTGGCCCTGTGTCTTCTGCCCTCAGATCAGAAGCCCACGGGGCTCCGCAGGTCAGCAGCAAAGCCCTGCCAGGAGCAGCCCAGCGTTCCCAAGGCTCCCAGTGCTCCGAGCAGCCCCAGCACCCTGGGCCGGATTGGAGCCCTCGTTGGCACCGTGTCCCAGCGCGCTTACCAGCAAACAGCCCAAAGCCTCCAGCGCGCCAAAACCAAGGGGCAGGAGTTGGCCACCTGGATCCCCATCGTGGTGAGTGCCACAAACCACCTGCCAAGGCTGCCCATTAACACAGGAGCTAATTGCTAGGGGGGAGGTTAATAAAACACCTACTTTCTGCAGCATCCTGAGCCACAGGTGTAGACTGAGCCCACGCACCCACTGCACCCGCGGTGGGAGCCAGCCCAGCTTTGCCCTTCCCCAGCCTGTGGGGAAGAGCCCAGCTCCGAGAGAGCCACTCGCTTGGGTTCTCATGATATAATGGGGTAGTTTTGCCCTGCTCAGATCTCTGTCCTTTTGGGCTCCATGGATTCATCCTTTCCACTTTCAGTGCAGAAGCTGAGAGGCTTTTTGATGTTCTCTGAGTCACTGCAAGTTTCACAAGCTTCACAGGATCATACATTTCTTTCTTTTTCTGGGGTGGGGAGGGGGACTGGGACCCTGGGAGTCTAAAGAGCTAAGGGCTACGTGCTGAAACATGTAGCCCTTAAACATAAACCATTTGTATAGGAAACATGAACACAAGTGTCCTGCTGTGTTCCTACCATGCTGTTGACTGATTTTGCTTTAAAATGACACATATCAGGTTCTTTAGAGCTTATTAGTGAGCATAATAGTAGTCATTGCTGTTTTGAAAGTATCCTCCTTGCTAAACTGGAAGAACTGAGCAGGCCCATTGCTTCTGCTGCTTGCAGGCAGCATCCTGGGCTCCAGGGAGGATCTGCTCTCTGCAATCTCCTTGCCCTCAGCATATTCCCATACACAATTTTTGCCATGTTAGCAGACTAAGTTATTTTTAGCTCGCTCCAAATGTATATCACTGATTTATGGCCTTGCCATAATCCTTCCCAAAGCAGAAATCCCCGCCAGCAGCCTGATAGAATCAGGAATGGAGATGCCCCTTGCCCTGCAGCTCCCACTGCATTTGCTGGGATGGGAACCCCTTTCCTTGACCTCCGCCAGAATCCCAGACCTCCCTGCTGCCTTGAAGACTTCTTCCCACATTCATCTCTGCCCTGTTGAGCCCCATGGCCTGCCAGAGGATGCCTGGGGACTGCTAAATCCTCACTATGACATGTGGAGCAGGATGGGGCAAACAGGCTGAGAGGAGATGCATCCTCCTGCTGGGCTCCACTGGGGTGTGCGGGCTGCATTGGCACCACACTGGCAGCGGGCTTTGCCCCGGGGGTGCCAGGCAAGGCCTCCTTGAGTGCAACCTCATGTGAGCCCTGGGGCAGCTCCACCTTTGGAGTCGGAACAAGCCTGGATGCCGCACAGTGTGTGCTCACCTGGTGGCTGCAGGGCCGCGTGGAACGGGACGGTGCCCGGACGGCCCTGAGGCCGCGGGTGTCAGCGCTGCCTCTCGCCCCCCGTTGCAGGGCAGCTTGGTGAGGCCGAGCACGGCCCCGGCGCCGCTCGCCCGCTCCCAGGGCCACGGCGCTCCGGCCGGCTGCCCCAGCCGCAGGCAGAGCCAGGCGCCAGCGCAGAAGCAGGAGAAAGCGGAGGGGAAGAAGGAGGAAAACGTCACCAGTGAGGTACGGGGTGGAGGGGCAACCTGCCTGGCCAGCCCGGCGCTGCTGCCCTGGGGGGTGTCCCAAAGTCCCCTCGCAAACCCATAGCGGGGACTGGTGCCCACATGCCCTTGGGGGCCACGCTCACACCACCGTATGCCGTGGGGACCTGAGGCTCAGAGCTGGACATGAATCCCATGGTCCCATTCCTGCCAGAGCTGCTCCTGGCTCCGTGACAGGCCTGCTCACCTTCCCTTGCTCTGTTGTCCAAGGGAAAAGCCAAACGGCTTTACCCCTGCCAGCTCCCTTCCAGAGGGGAGCACAAGCCAGGGGACTGAGTCAATGGGACAGGGGACCTGGACAAAGACTCTGCTGCACAGCGGGGGGCTGCTGACAGCCTCTGCATGAGGCAGGATGGAGGTGCCCAGATTCCCTGAATCCGCGGAGCCTGTTGCAGTGCAGAGCCCGGCAGAGGCGGGAACGGTCCCTGCGCGGCGGCTCTGCCGGGAAGCCGCGGCGGGAGGTCAGGGCCCTGCCCTAGGGGAGACTGAGCGGAGGAAACGCCATGCGGGGCCCTGCAGCCCCATCCACGGAGCCTGTGACGGGGGAATAGGGAACCACCTCAGGGCAAAGGCTCTTGCAGAGCCAAGGACTGTGATCCTGCACGGTCAGCTCAAGCTGCTGAGGGGCTGCTGAGGGGCTGCGTTTGTCTGGACTGTGACAGACACCAAGCAGAGTGTCTGAGGTCCTTTCTCTTTGCAGGCAGGCGAAGGTCCTGGGCTGGTGGGCAGCGTGGCTCAAAACCTACAAACCGCCTACGTTTCTGGCATCTCCAGCGTGAAGAAAGTCCCTGCGGTGGCCTGGGATGCAGCGGAGGGTTTAATCCTGTTCACCCCTCGCAGGCTTTCCAAGGCCATGGAGACTGTGGATGCTCTCGGGGGAACGCTGGTCAGTGCCCCCAAGCATCTGCTGGGCACCCTGTACAGCTACGTGCCGGTGAGTTTGTCCCCTGCGCTTTGTCGAGGCCCCCAGGAAGGGTGCGTAAGGTGCCCATGGCCAGCCCAGATCCTGTTCATCTCCAACAAAATCCCCAGTTCTTTCCCTTCTTGAGCAGCTTCCTCATATCGCACCCCTTCATATCAGGCAGTGCCAGGGAGCAGGGAATTACAAGGAGCAGGCCATGGGGGATGTGGTTGGGACACCTCAATCCCGACCTTCTCCCAAGCACCCCCCTCCTCAGCCTCAAAAGCAGTGACAGAGAGTCCCCACTGGCCCCACAGCAGGGAGCAGGGTCAGGCAGCTCATCCTAAGCTCATCCTCACACAGCTCATTCTAACGCCCCTCGTCACGCGCACCCGCCTATCCCCGGCAGACACCATGGGGCCGCTCGGTACCTTTCGCACAGACAGTCGCAGCTGAGAGAGACAGTTTGTGCTCAAGCCTGCAGAGGCAAAAGTTCAGGCTGAGTCCACGTCCCCCTCTTCCTCTCTGCTCCCTTGGGTCTTACAGATTTTGTGGGACTGAACTTAACCGTTGGATTTTTTGGCTTGGAGACTTGGATGATCCAGGGACAGCTGGGTTTGGGACTGTGTTGTTTTGAGAGTCTGAGCTGGTTTGCATCTCCCAAGGGGGTGTTTCCTCCACCTGCACCCGCCTTGGAGCGGGGATGCAGCGAGCTGAGGTGCTCACCCGGACTCCCTTCAGCTCCGCAGGCAGTCGGTGAAGGAGGACGAACCGGCTCGCGGGAGAAAACCCAGCAAACCAGAGCAGAAAGAGGAGGATGCCAAGCCGGCCGCTCCCTCCTCCGAGGAGAAAGCCCAGCTGAAAGGAGACTGGAGGATGTACCGAGGCCACCACCCCTTCTCCTACCTGGGCCTCGAAGACCCCCTCTTCATCCGCCACAACCTGTATCGGAGCCCTGAGCCCGAGGGCCTTCTCCCTCGCAAATCCGCCTTCACCCCCTACAGCAGGCGGGTGAGCGAGGGCTCCTACCGCTTCCACCCCGAGGCCGTGTATTCCCGGGCCTATTACTCCAACCTCTACGGCAGCTCCTACAAGAAGGAGTGAGGCGGCGCGGGCAGCACGCGGCAGCGCTCTCGCCCACGCCAGCTCGCTCCTCTTCGTGCTTTGCCGGCCACAAACCACTGCCCTCAGCATCTGCCCTCGCCAGCTACCCCCACACGCGGCTCTGTCCCCCCAGCCCAGCAGGGACACAGGGAAGAGAGGGCGCTGGAACCGGGCGTGAAGCCAAAGGGAAAGGGGCTGCGGCGGCCCTGGGGCGGGTGCCTCTGGAGACCTGGCAGAAGTTGGAATTTAATGGTTGTGTCCTCTCTTCCAGCCAAAGAAAGGCACCAAGCTAGCTAGTCCTGCTGACAATTTGCAGTAGCCAAAACAGAAATATAAAAACTGGTCTATTCTGCTTCTATTAGAAGAGCCATCAGGGTTCTCAAGCCTTCTTGAGCCTTCAAGCCTTTAAGTCTTCTCTAGCCTTGGTTCAAGCAAACAAATTTTGCATCTTGAAAAAGGCAGCCTTCCACCCAGGTACCCCTGAGGCTGTAATAAAACCTGAGGGGCACTTTGTCCACAAACTACCCTCTCTTCCCACATACCCAACAGACACAGGAGAGAATCTCCTCTCAGGACGGTGACAGGGGTAGGTGACAGTTGTGCAGTGGGAATTTGCTTCCTTGGGGAGTGCAGTGGGGCCAGAGAGGAGAGACTAAAGGCAGCAAGAAGCTGTGAAAGGAAGAGAGTAAGTGGGGAGGATACCAGAAATGAGAAGGAGATGTAGAAAGGCTGGAGAGGCCTGAAAAAAAGAAGGAAAATGAATAAGCCAGGGCTGGCACCAGGCCCCCTGGTTCTTGGCAAGCAGAGAGTGTAGCAGAGAACATCACTGTGAGAGACCAGCGAGGACAGCAAAGCCATCAAGTGCCAAGCAAGGTCAGACTGGTTCCTCATCCCTCTTCCATCTTCCATCCCACCTTGCAGAGTCTGTCTGGCCCCACTTTGCTCTTCCCAAGCTTCCCTGGGCGCTGTGCTTGACAGACCCCAGTGACAGGCAGGGTTCACAAACAGGAATGCCCCAGGGATCAGGCTCCTCATCCTCCAAGAATGATGGTAGGGTCTCTGGGGTCAGGAACAAGACCTGCGACCATGCGTGGAGCTCCTGGAGCCCCTCTCTCCTGTCCAAACGCCTGATTTCCTGCAACGCACTGTTCTTCTTACTGCAGTAATAAACCTTCTCTATTTGCCATTTGCTCAGTTTCTTTGTGTGAATGAACCTGGGTGGCTGCAAGGGCGCTAAGAGCCAAGAGCCAAGCGAAGTGAGAGCCAGCACGGAGGGAGGAGGGACAGGAAACCTCACTGCCAAGTTGTTAAGGCAGGGACAGTGAGATCCTGAACGTGCATGGACAGGTTTGTTAGCTGCATCTACACAGGGACCCAGAAAGGAGCTGGAAATACCTGGAGAAGGCAGCCAGGTACAGAAGTGTCTGCCTTTTGTGGTGCTCAACACAACGCAGGTGCCTTCCCACACCCTGAGTGCAAATTCACAGTCATGAAGAGCCCGGGGCTTTCTGCCCAAAGAGATTTATTCTGTTTACAGTGGGGCATTAATAGAGAAACCCCTATCTTCATTACACACACAGGCCTCTTCCTGCATGCCGCATTCCCAGGCATCCCAGGGGCCTTGCAAGGCACTGGTGAAGGCTTTGGGGGAGAGGCAGGGAAAAATGCCTTCCGGCAGTATGGAGTTCAGGGACGAGCCCGCAGGTCTGTGAGAGTCCAGTGTTGCTTTTCCCAACTTCCCTTCATTTTCAGGAAGGGCAGGCATGGCTTCTACAGGAGGACTGGGAAAACCAGACACACTCTACAATACCACACGCTGGGAAAGAGCCACACGACCGATTTTCCCACGCACAGTCTATATGTTATTAGAACAAGGGAAGCATCCGTTGGCAACAGGACTCACAGTTCAAAAGCAGAGCAGTGCTCAGAAGCCCAGAGAAGAGGCAGACGGGACTGGAGGCCACACGGTCCATTCCAAGGTCCTTCAGGTCAGTTGATAAGGCAGGATTGGAGATTTCACAGCCAGTTCAGCATCAGCAGGCACCCAATGGAGAAACCCCCATCATGCCAGCTAGCTGGGTAGGAAAACAAACAGAAAAGTGAGAGCAGATACAGAAAAGGGGTTACAGAAAAGGGGATGCTGACAAGTATCATGGATAGAAGTAACTGGAATCCTGCAGAAGGAGCATATCCAAGACCCAGGATGAGAGCAGGAGGCAGGCAGTGCTGCCAGTCAGCAGCTTATTCTCTCTGCTCACCATCAGTCAAGGCACTTTTCCAAAGAAGACACTGAGGAAACTCCAATGCTGCCTGGAGTAGCAGCAAAGGGACCTGGTGATTTCCAGCACTGCAGGAATGAAGGGGAAAGCAGGAGGCACCTAAAAATATTCTATGGCAAAGAGGAAAGATTCTGCCAGAAAGCATGAACCACCATAGAGCCGAAAGCCTCACTGGGGGCCTACAGAGACCATGTGCTGAATAATGACATGTCAGACATGCCTACGAAAATGCAGCTGGAGCCCCCGCCAAGGCGGCATCTCAGCAGTGAGCACAGGGACAGTGCTGGGTGGATTCACAGCTTCAAACACTCCCGTGATGGACACAGAGCCCAGGCCCACGGAGGGGGTCTTATCTCCATCACTACAGAAAAGCTCTACAGTCCTCAGCTGCACTGGCTTAAATGTCTAGAAACCTAGATCCTGATGTTGGGATGTAATTGAGAAATGCATCATTCTTATCAAATGTGCGTCCATTTCCAAAGGCACCCACAGAGGAGGCTCCGTCCAGCCAGGCACCGCTGAGCCCGGCGGGCAGCAGCAGAGAAGCAACGCGCCGGCCCCAGCTCAGAGGGAGTCTGTTCTTTTCCGGGCAAACACCGCCGACACGCTCTTGACGATGCCCCGGATCCTGGTACCCCTTTTCAGCGCCAGCCTGCTGTCAGGAATACGCTCAGCCAGTCCGTGGAAGACCATGAGGGCCCCGTGATAGGCCTCAGCAGCCGAGACCTCATAGAAACCGCAGTCCAAAGAGAGGGCCAGGAGCCGGCCCTCCTCGCTGGACACCACCCTTTGGTGGTGCAGGTCCCGCTTGTTGCCCACGATGACGATGGGCACCTTCTCCTGGCTCATACCCTCCTTGGCGGCCTTGATGACCTGGATTTTGAGGGGCAGGATGTTGAAGCTGGCGCGGTCACAGATGCTGTAGACCAGGACAAAGCTGTCCGCCCACTGGATCCGCTTTTCCTCGGAGGAGCCCTCATCTGCCTGGTCCTGGGGAAGGAGAAAAGGGACAGGAGCAAAACGGTGGGGTTAAACACAGAAACAACTCCCAGCGAATTGCCAAAGAGGATGTTAGTGCTGGAAAAGGTCCCTGGCCCACAGGGCTGGGATACAAACAGAAATATTGCCCTTATTGACCAATTTTAGGGTTTACCACCCTGAACTACAAGAATCAGCAACTGCAGGGCAGACAGTTCAGCTTTTATCACTATAGGGCAGTCTTGCTTGCCAGAGACTGAGCTGGCACCACAGGTCGGACGGATGCTGAAGGGAAGGTTTATTTATCCAGCTCCCTCCCAGCCTGCAAGCAGGCAGGGTGCAGGAATCCTGCAGTGTTCTGCAGTTCGGGGAGGCACCAAAGAGCCACTCCTGCTCTGCAGCTCTGCGAGCAGGCCCAGGAACACCCCCATGGTGCTAACCCCTTTCACTGGCACAGGTCTGCACCCCCGCATTACTAAACAGATAGGAAAAAGAGGGAATTACTGCGTCAGTGAGAAAACTGCAGGCTGTGATTACTACTGCTGGACTGTGAACAGCGTCACCATCCTTTACTCCGCAGGCAAAAAGGGTTCAGTTACCTACAGATCATCCACTGAGCGAGTCTGAAATCAAAGCTTTGCTCAGCTGGTGCTTCCAGCAGGTCACTCTCCGTCTGTAATAGGACGGAGGAAAGGGTAGGCTTTTCTTCTTGGGGTGAAACATGCAACACGAGCGGAGCCCTCTCACCTGTGAGTATGGGACATCCCAGATGTGGAAGAGAATCTCTCGGCCGTCCATGGTCAGGTTGTGACTGTAGAGGAATTCTGCCAAAAAGCAAGAACGAAGGTCATTGTCTTCATAGACTCCAGAGACCGTTCGCTCAACCAGGCCTTTTTCTCCTGGGGACAAGCCAGTCACACCCACTCTGATGACTTTGCCTGTCCTGTCTATGTGGAGACTGAATGCCACAAGCAAGGTTTAAGGGCTTTTTATGTGGAGTAACAACCATGCAGAGCGTTTTGGTCCATGGGACAGAATCACCTCTATCACAGGCACACCAAGCTGCCCAGGTAAATCACCTCTGCCCCAGCATCCAGTCCATGAAGAACACGGCCATCAGTTCCCCCCAACACAAACCATTGAAACCATAAGAAACATTTCTGAGGTCAAAAATAAGCCCTGGGAAAAAACAACCCTTGGAGTCTCCTGGGGGCAGGTGAAGGCTGCAGAGAAACAGGGGTGCAGAGCAAACAACAAAATCCTGTATCCAGGCTCGCTTTCTGATTTCCCAGTAGCCTGTGCAGAGCTAGCAGGACTGCCCTCGCTCTGGCACTCACCCATGTCTCCATATTCCCCGATAAAACGCCTGGTGAGGAAACGCACAGTCAAAGCTGCAAAGAGGAGAAGGAGAATCATGAAAACAACCCTGAGTATTAATGGTCTCTATCTGGGGCGCAGGCAAGCTCAGCTTGGCCCCTGCCACAGTCAGGCTCCATCCCCCCGGGTAGATTCCCACTGTCAGGAATGTCCTCTGGATCTTCTGCCTTGCGTTTCCTTCCAGACATTGGCGGCTCTGCAGGTAGCGTGGGGCAGATGCAGAGTGGCACATGCAGGGACTGGGGCACATCCAGGACTGCGGCACATCCAGGAACGCAGCACATGCAGGGACTGTGGTGCATCCAGGAACTGTGGCTCACAGCTCCGTCCAGCTGCACAAGGGCTCTGCTCAGCTTCCCACCTCAGATCCCAGATGTGCCCCATGAACCCAGCGCCAGCTGCCCCAAACCAGCCCCCTGAGCCACATGCTCGGCCCATAGCAGCATCACTCCCTCTGTCTCACTCCCGGCTCCACTGCAGCACTTTTGACCTTCTTCCATGGGATAAAGGGAAAGCAGCCGCCGGCCACCCTCCTTCCATCCCCGGGCTCCCCGGCCTCTCACCTGACTTGCCCACGTTGTCCGCCCCCATCACCAGCACGTTTGCCTCTGTTTTCAGGGCGGCGGGGCCGGGCGCCTCGAGCAGGGCCGGGTGCTCGGGGCTGAGGCTGCCGCTCCTGCGCAGCGGGAGCCGCAGACCCATGTCGGCCAGCGCCGGCGCTCCCCGACGCGCTCCGCTCTGCGCAGCGGCCGCTTCCCACGGCGCCCAGGGCATCCGCGGGGACCAAACCATTCCCAGCAAGCGGAGGGGAGGGCGCGGCAGGAGCTATGGAATATTAAAAACTTTGTTATCAACCACATCAGCCCAAGTGCCGGCCCCCGGGCCTGGCCCCGCCACCGACAGAGCGGGAGCAGGCGGCGCAGGGAGGGAACAGCCGAGGGCAGCGGATGCTCCGCAATGCACATCCTGATGGATACGACTGCTCCGCAATGCACGTCCCTGGGGACATCCCGAGGGCAGCGGCTGCTCCGCAATGCACATCCTGACGGATACAGCTGCTCCACAATGCACATCCTGACGGATACAGCTGCTCCACAATGCACATCCTGATGGATACGGCTGCTCCGCAATGCACATCCTGAGGGCAGCGGCTGCTCCGCAATGCACATCCCTGGGGACATTCTGAGGGACACGGCTGCTCCATGACCATCCCAAGGGGCATCCCAAGGGACACAGCTACTCCACAACACACATCCCTGGGGACATCCCAAGGGACACAGCTGCTCCATGATGCACATCCCAAGGGACATCCCGAGGGACACAGCTACTCCACAACACACATCCCTGGGGACATCCCGAGGGCAGCGGCTGCTCCACCGCGCACATCCCTGGGGACACGTGTCCCGTGGCGGGATCCCATTCCGGCTCCGGAGCCGTGGCAGAGCTGCCTCGGTGTGACGGCGTCTGCTGAGCAGCACTCGGGCTGTCCCCTGCTCTCCGCACCCTCTGCCGCGACTCCTCTGCCGCATACGCTGCTCTCCCACCCCGGCAGCCGCCTCCCTCCCCGCGCTCGCCCTCATGGCAGAGGTTGTGGCTCCCCTGGGGGGACAACGACGCGGGAGCGGAGACCCCCCCAGGGCTTCCCACGGGGCCGCGGCGCGCGGCTGCACCGCGCCCCGACGGGCCGGGCCGGGCCGCTGCCCGCGGGCGGAGCCGGCGCGCCAGGCGGAGCCGCTGACGCCATCGCGGCGCGCCGGGCCGGGCC
>JAVCKT010014169.1:12518-31603 GCA_032273925.1 Rhynchotus rufescens
GAGGCGCTGCGCGGGCAGCGGCCCTGCGTGCGCGGCGACGCGGCCACGGGCGAGCTGTGGCTGGGCGCGCGGCGCCGCTTCCGCTTCGCGGCCGTGCTGCCCGAGGGCGCGGGGCAGGCGGCCGTGTACGGCGCGTGCGTGCGCCCGCTGCTGCGCGCCTTCTTCCGCGGCTTCAACGCCACCGTGTTCGCCTACGGGCAGACGGGCTCGGGCAAGACCTACACGATCGGCGAGGCGAGCGTGGGTGAGTGCCCCCGGCCCGGCCCGGCCCGTCAGGGGCACCGGCCCTGCCGGAGCTGTCCCTGCCGGAGCTACCGTCCGCGGTGTGCCCAGCTCCTGCCTCTGCATCCCGGCAGGGCCGCCCTCCGCGCAGCCCCCGCTGCCGCCATCCCTGCCACCCGCACCGTCTCCTGCCCCTGCTGTGGCCATCCTCACCCGTGCCACCGTCCCCTGCCATGGCCCTGGCCCTGCCATCCCGTCCCTGCCAGTACAGCCAGCCCTGCCGGTGTCCCGCTGCTCACCAGTAATGCTGGTCCTGCCAGCGTCGCCATCCTGCACCAATCCCCAGCGTCACCATCCCCTTCCACTGCCCCAACAACTCATCCTGCACCAGTGTCACCATCCCCTTCCACTGCCCCAACAACTCAACCTCCACCAGTGTCACCGGCCCTACCAGCCATGCAGCTGTAACCCCATCTAGGTCAGAGTGGTGGTGAGATACCCCTCACCACCTGGCACTGGCTCGCAGTGCAGCCACTGACCACGTGTACATCTCTCTGGCAGCTGCCATCAATGAAGATGAGCAGGGCATCATCCCACGAGCCATGGCCGAGACCTTCAGGCTCATCGATGAGAATGACCTCATTGACTACACGGTCAGAGTGTCCTACCTGGAGGTGTATAAGGAGGAGTTTCGGGACTTGCTGCAGGTGGATACGGCCAGCAAAGACATCCAGATCCGTGAGGATGACAAGGGGAACATCGGTATGTGTGTCTGCCCTTGGGCTCCACTTTCTTCCCATTTGCAGGGCCATTTGGGTGTGTGTGACCCTGTAAGGTCAGTCAAACGGGTCTTCTTCTCCCGAGCTGTCCTGCAGCAGCTTGCTGTGCTTAACCCTGCTCTGTCTGAAAAGCTTGTGGTTGCAGGGCATAATATGAACAGAGCAGTGGCACCTGGCTTCACAAGAGGGCTCAAAGGGACCCCATCGGGCTCTGAGCCTCAGCATTTACATGAAGCTGAGGACAGAGTTTTATGTTGTGAGAAGGTGTTCAGGAGTGAGCTGCTTCAGCCCTGGGGCTGCTCCAAACTGCAGGCTCTTCATGCCCATTTCCTTGGGCAGCCCATCCCGTGCAGTGACAGCTCCGTTTGCCGTTGCAGTGCTGTGCGGTGTGAAAGAGTCAGAAGTGGAAGGGCTGGACGAGGTCTTGAGCCTGCTGGAGATGGGCAACACGGCCAAGCACACGGGAGCCACCCACATCAACGCGCAGTCGAGCCGCTCGCACACCATCTTCACGGTGACCATGGAGCAGCGGCGCGGCGCCGGCCGCCTTGCTCGCCTCACCCTCCACGATCGCTCCTCCGTCCCCGCCTCGGGCCAGGTGCTGGTGTCCAAGTTTCACTTTGTGGACCTTGCGGGCTCCGAGCGAATCGTGAAGACTGGAAACACGGGCGAGAGGCTGAAGGAGAGTATCCAGATCAACAGTGGTCTGCTGGCCTTGGGCAATGTGATCAGTGCCTTGGGAGACCCTCGGAGAAAGTGCAGCCACATTCCCTACAGGGACTCCAAAATCACCAGGTAGGAGATGGACCTGGGACACATCTGATGTGCAGCTAGCAGTGATCACAGAATGGGGTAGCTTGGGAGTTACCCAGGGGAAAAGGTGTCAAACGTTATCCCTCTCCTTAATCATTTGGGTCACTTCACTAGTGCTGAACTGGTTATAGACAGAGAATATCATTTTCATTGGGTTTAACTTTGTGAATGAATAGTTGGTGATACCTGTCTATTTCCTGCATTATTCTGCAGTCCAGCTCTTCTCATTGCATGTATCTTCTGCCTAGGATCCTAAAAGACTCCCTGGGGGGGAATGCCCAGACTGTCATGATAGCCTGTGTCAGCCCGTCCTCCTCTGACTTCGACGAGAGCCTCAACACGCTGAATTACGCCAGCCGGGCTCAGAACATCCAGAACAAGGCTGTCGTGAACTGCCGCAAGGAGACGGAGCACGTGGAGGAGCTTCACCTGCAGATCAAGAACCTGCAGAAGGCCCTGGAGCAGCGGCACCGCTCGGAGACCCGCATCATCAACCGCTCGGACGCGCCCAAAGGGGCGGCGCGGGCCCCCGCGGCGCGCCTGCTCGCCGAGTGCGCCCATTACCGCACCTGCACGGACGCCGCGTATCGGCTGCTCACGGAGCTGCAGGAGGACGGCAGCCTCGGCGTGGAACAGCTCCTGCGCGTCAAGGAGTGGCTGTGCGCCGTGGAGGGCGAGAGGAGCGGGCTCACCTCGGCCGGGCTCGACAGCGGCATCGAGAGCTCCTCTGCGGACGACCAGAGCCCTGAGGGACAAGGTCCCAAGGTGGCAAAAGCCCAGGTAGCTCTTGGGGTGTTGGCTGCGTGCTCAGCGCCCTGGGGAAGTGCAGCACAGCTGCCAAAGCCTCCTTGTTGCCTCAGGGGAGAAGCAGACCTGTTGTAAGAGCAGAGGTTCCCAGTGAGGACAGCCAAGGAGGCCCTGTGTTAGCAAAGGGAAAGGAGGGGGATTTTATCCATGAAACTCTCTAGTGGTCTGGCATGAGCCCCTCTAGTTGTTTGTGGAAAACAAAGAGGAGGGGAGCTCTGAGGCAGGGAGGAGGTTACGTTCATCTCACTTGCCCCTGAACAGAGCGGCTTTGGGACAAAGAGCAAAGCCACAGAGAGGGAACAGAGGTAAAATCTGTCTGGGAGTAACTGGCCAAGATCCTTAGGGAAGCAGAAGGACATTGTCCTCCTGGAAAGCAGAGGGAGGTTGGATTCAGGTTTTACTCTGGTGTTTCTTTCAATTTGGGAAGGAAAATCTCTGCAGAACTGTGTCTGCAGAGCTGCCGTGCTCCTGTGGAGACAAGGGCAGGGAGGGAAGGACAAGGCAGATGCTGATGCTGCATTTCTTGTATCTTCGGGACCGGTCAACACTGAGAAGGGATGTGAGTCTGTCAGAGATGAGCAAGTGGCCAAACTGCAGAAGCAAGTGGAGCGCCTGGAGGAGGAGAACCGTGATTTCCTGGCTGCCCTGGAGGATGCCATGGAACAGTATAAACTACAGGTATTTCTGGCTTCTGCTTTCTTAGAAGGGACCTGCCCTAGTTTTCCCCATTTCCCTAGACAGGAAGAGTGAGTACAGCCCGGCCTCTGGGCTCCTCTACAGCAGATTTGGCATCAGCGTGTTTGTGATCCCGTTTTTCTCGCTGCCTCCTAGAGTGACAAACTGCAGGAACAGCAGGACAAGATCTCAGAGCTGCACGTGCGCCTGGAGATGGCAATGCCAAAACTGCATGTGCCAGAGCTGGAAAAGCTCCACCTGGTGACTGTCACCCAGAGACCTCACACAGCCCCTCTGGATGCTGCACAGTCCCATGGCCTCAGCATGGTTCCCTCCGGGCTCCTTGCTGAGCAGGGTGGAAGAGACCTTTGTAGGAAGGTGAGTGCAAATCTTTGCCATGAACATCTCCGTTCAGCAGATACTGCCTTTCCACTCTGAGTCCCTTCACCTGAGGAGCTGTCTTTTTCCCACCACCGCAAATTCACCTTGTGAAAAGCACAGTCCAGAGTACTGCGCTCATTTCACATCCCTTTGAAACTAGTTTTGAAACTGAGGCCTTTACTTTGATCCTACCAGCTAGTTCCAGACTTCTGCTCAGCTTCTGAGCAGCAGAAGGCAACAGAACTGCCAGCCAAGTGTGGGAATACTCCAGTTCCCCTGGAAATAACACTGAGCTCGGCTTTGTTGCTCTTTGTTGTACCTTAACAGCGATGCCCAGCTGAGAGTCAGCTGCTTTTCTAAAATAGGCTCCCACGCAGCACGTTTCCTCTCTTGCTTCTCTGCCCCAGCAGCTTGAGAGCAACCCCTCCTGCCAGGAAGAGGACCTAGCAGCCTGCCACCCAAGCCCCATGCAGCGTCTGGCTGCCAACCCGGAGAGCAGGGATGTAGAGCTGAGGAGGGAGGTCAGCCAGGACTCGGAGAAAGCGGCACAGTCATCCTCAGAAGAGGAGGAAGAGTGGGAACAGAAGCGGTCCCTGTATCAGCGTCGGTGAGTTCAGGCTGTTCCAGCACCAGGCGCTGCTGTGGTCAAAAGGCCCTGGCCCTGCACTGGTTGGAGATGACTCTGCTGCAGGGCTGAGCTCAGTGTCCCAGCTCTGCATCTCAGCCCTCATGGGGGATGTAGAAGCAAATGGCACCTCTAGGTCAGTAATTCTGTTGAGACAGCTGACTGCTGAGAAGCTAATTAGTTTCATTCCTGAACTTCATTCCTACTCCCTCTGAAGCCCCATCTTCCTCTGTAGATCTTGAGGCTCTAGCAGCATTCACATCCAAATGATTAATTTTTCCTCTTTCCAGAAATGGGATCCAAAGCTGGAACAGGAAGGAGATTTGCATCAAGCTGGGTGAGGAGCTGAGTGGAGACATTCCCCAGCTGATTCAGGAGCAGCCTGAGCTGCCCAAAGGCAAGTGGGAGCTGTAGGTTGTTGGCCTGGTTTCCTGGGGCTGGTGGTGTTTTGCTGGGAACTTTTGATAGGAAAGCCTGGCTGAACCAGGAGATGAAATGGAGCAGATGGGAGTCCAGCTGCTTTGCTTGTGGAGAAACTTGGCTCCCTGGGGATCTTGCAAGAGCTGCTTGTTTGGGTGGAAGCTGGAAGTGAATAGGCAAAGCTGTACCAGTATCAGTGACAGATCTGAAGATCTTCCTGCTGCAAAGGCAGGAGCATCCTTATCCGGGGTCTGTGTTGCAGAGGCCTGCAGGAGGTGCGAGCAGCCGGTGGGGCTGCAGGAGCGTCTTCCGGGGAAGGACTCCGAGTGGAGGCTGGTACAAGCACAGCAGAAGATCCGAGAGCTGGCGATCAACATCCGCATGAAGGAGGAGTTGATCACGGAACTCATTAAGACAGGTGCAGAGCTGCTGGCAAGGCTAATGGGGAATTGCCACCATTCCCGGAGAATTTCCTCCTGGTTGGGATGCCTGGTCTCCATTCCCAAACTCATCTTTGTCTCCATGCTGTCTGTATTCAGTCGTTCTCCTGTTTCTCTGACCTTTCATAGCGCTTTCTACCCCCAGCCCTTCGCCAGAGTAGCTAAGAGCAAGGAGAGCATGGGGGAGCTGAGAGAGGCAGGACTAAAGTCTCTGCACCCAGTCTCTGTAGCCACCTACCAAAAAAGTTCAATGAGATAGAGCAGATCTGTAAGGCCAAGGAAGCAAAGCCCTGGTGCTGTGTCTGGGGCACAAGCAAGGATTGTTTTTCCCTGAAGAAGTCCATGCAGGAAGGGAAGCAGTTCCTCAGCCGTGCTCGCAGGCACCTCCAGCTCACCTGCTGTTCCAGTCACCTCCTTGGGCAGCGGTGCTGCAGCCCAGAGCAGATGCAGCCCTTCCCGGGCTCGGGGTGGCCAGGGACCAGGGCTGCGGAGTCAGCACAGGCGTGTGTTGCAGGCAAGGACGCCCAGGCTCTCAACAAGCAGTACTGCCAGAAGATCAGCGAGTTGGAGCAGGAGGCAGAGCAAGTGCGCGCAGAGCTGAACGACAGCCAGAAACAGCTCCAGGAGCTGGAGGCGAAAGAGCTGTGGGACCCTGGGGAGAAGCACAAGCTGCAGGAGTATCGCACACGCGTGGCAGCTGCCCAGAGCAAGGCACAGGTCAGTGTGAACGGTGTGAGCGCCTGGTGGGCTGGGGCACCCTCTCCAAGGGTGTAGGGGAGCTGCTGGGCCTACAGGTTCCTCTCACCTGGCAGGTTCTGAGCAAGAAGAAGCAGGCGACGGAGAGGCTGGTGTCGCTCTCGACCCAGAGCGAGAAGCAAGTGCAGGAGCTGGAGAGGAACATCCAGCTGATGCGGCAGCAGCAGGGCCAGCTGCAGAAACGGCTGCGGGAGGAGAGCGAGCAGAAACGGCGGCTGGAGACAGAGATGAACAAACGGCAGCACCGAGTCAAGGTGGGAGCTGGCAGGAGCAGCTGGGATAGAGCAGAACGTGAGCTGAAGACAACAGGGCGGGCTGTGGAAGCCACGGGCAGGGAAGGTAGTTCTGATGGTGCCTGACTGTCCAGGAGAGCATCAGGCTGGGGAGAGCATGGTGGGTACTGCTGAGTACCCCAAAAGCATCTTGTGATCATCAGCCCACATCCCTGTCTCTGGGAGCAAACAGCTTCCAGTCCCTCACAGGCTAAGAGTCCTTCCTCCCCATGCAGGAACTGGAGCTGAAGCATGAGCAGCACCAGAAGATTCTGCGCATCAAAACCGAGGAAATTGCAGCTTTCCAGAGGAAGCGCCGGAGCGGCAGCAACGGCTCTGTGATCAGCCTGGAGCAGCAGCAGGTACCAGCACACCCGGCCTGGCTCATCCTTCCTCTTCAAGGGGGGCTGCTGGGCCCTGCTACAGGCTGACAAGTGGAGACACATCAGCTTGAGATGTGCACACTCAGTCCCTCACCTGTCCTTAAGGAGGACGGTGCCTGATGTCATTTGTGACTAGTAGTGAAGTACTTAGAGATCCTCTCTTTCCTTCATGGCTAGGATCCTTAGTAAGTCTAAGCAGCAGTAGAGAACGTGCAGTCTTGTCTGTTGGTGCAGGGGTTGTGGGAGATAGAGCTCCCTGGGCCTCCTTGACAGCTGGGGATCCAGCTCAGCTCTTGGAGGAGCTCAGAGGACAAAAATGGTGACGATGGGGCTGGCAGAGGTAGAAGCAAGACCCTAGGTCTGATCTGGCAACTTTGCTTTCCTAATTGCATGGTCCTCAGATGGCTAGTGCTGCCTACACACATCCTCTTTTCCTCTCCTCCATCAGAAAATTGAGGAACAAAAGAAGTGGCTGGACATGGAGATGGATAAAGTCCTTGAGCAGCGCCGGGCCCTGGATGAGCTGGAGGATGAGCTGAGGAAACGGGAAGCTATCGTGGCCAAAAAGGAGGCCTTGCTGCAGGAGAAGAACGGCTTGGAGAGCAAACGGCTGCGTTCCAGCCAGGTGGGAGGAGAGTGGACATCTCTGGCGCTTGCTTGACTCGCAGCAGAGAGGGCCTGTGAGGGGCTGACCAAGTGCCATCCTGGGTAGCTGAAGGCCAGGATGAGGTAGTGTCACTGGGAAGTAGGTAGGAAATTCTGCTTCTCCCAGAGAATCTGCTCATGCTGTGTCCCACACTAATGGTTCAATAAGCCAGGACTTCTGGTTGGTTGGTGGGGAAGGATGACTTGAGCTGTGGAAGAGGAGGAAAGGGTGGGAGACCTGGCTTCTCCTTAGAGCAGATTGTTCAAGCATCTTGTGCTGCAGGCGCTGACAGATGATATAGTGCGTGTGTCCAGCCGCCTGGAACACCTGGAAAAGGAGCTGACAGAGAAGAACGGACAGCTGCGCCACGGCAGTGCCCACGACCAGCAACAGATCCGCCAGGAGATCAACAGCCTGCGCCAGGAGAAGGACCAGCTGCTCAAACAGAGGTTGGAGCTGGACAACAAGCTGCGCCAGGGCACTCTGCTGTCCCCAGAGGTACCTGTTCTTTGGCAGGGCTGCTCTGCTTGCAAGAGTGCAAAGGAGGAGAGAAGTAGGGTAAAGAGCTGATCACAGGGCCCTGAGCAGATGCTGCCCCAGGAACCAGGAATGTTGGTGCAGCAAGTTGAAGAAAGGTGGGATGCTAGGAGCTAGTGGGATGGGGAGGGAGTGAAAGCTTTGGTCCCACATGGGTGCTCTACACTGCGCTGCACGCTGACCCCAGCCTCAGGTGGTAACTGCAGTTCTGCCTTGGCAGGAAGAGCGGATCTTGTTCCAGCTGGATGAGGCTATTGAGGCTCTGGACGCTGCCATCGAGTACAAGAACGAGTCCATCACGTGCAGGCAGCGAGTCCTGCGGGCCTCAGCCAGCCTGCTGTCCCAGTGCGAGATGAACCTCATGGCCAAGCTCAGCTACCTCTCCTCTTCTGAGACCCGAGCCCTGCTCTGCAAGTACTTCGACAAGGTGGGAGTCAGACTTCACTCTGTGCAGGAGGGAGCTGTAGCCTCTGGCCCAACAGTTCTCCTCATCCTTGAGGCTTCTTTCTGCCACCTTCTTTGCTTCTGCTCTGCAGAACTAGCCTATCTGTCCCAATACCTGGAATAGGGCTTAGGTGCTGGTACAGGATGCATTGATCCATAGGGCAGCTCTACTACAGCAGTGCACCCATGTGGTGTTGCTTCTTTGAAGCAGCCGTAACAGCCTAGAAATGCTGACCTTCACACACAGTTGTGGGGCAAAAAAAAACTAACTTGATGAGGCCTGTGGGACAGGAAGGCTCCGCAACCTCAGAGGAGTCGAGAGATGTTTGTTCTTGGCCCCTGGGCAGGTGGTGACACTGCGTGAGGAGCAGCACAGGCAGCACATCGCCTTCTCGGAGCTGGAGATGCAGCTGGAGGAGCAGCAGCAGCTGGTCTACTGGCTGGAGGCGGCTGTGGAGCGCCAGCGCCTGGAGCTGGACCGCCAGCTCACCCTGCAGCAGAAGGAGCACGAGCAGAACCTGCAGTTACTGCTCCAGCAGAGCAGAGGTGACACCAAGGGACAGCACTGCTTTCAGCAGCTGCTGCCTCGCATGTTCTTGGGTCCATGCTAGCTCTTAGGCAGCCTTGTAGGAAGGTCCCTTGAAGGAGGGCCCTGTAGCTTGAAATTGCCCCGTTTCTCCTTGTAGAACACATGGATGAGGAGCTGGCCAGCAGCAAGATACAGTATGAGGGGAGGATTCAGGTGCTAGAAAAGGAGCTGAGCCGATACATGTGGGCAAACCAGGAGCTAAACCAGAGGCTGAACAACATGAACCTCAATCCAGCACAAACCAAAGGTAAGAGAGGCCCCAAACTTGCACCCTGCCATCCCACACCAATTCCCCACAAGCTGCCAGCACCCAGCTGCAGTTCTGGAGCAGTGCTGAGCAAGCGCATTGCAGGAATTAATTCTAGTGAGAAAATTAAATCAATGCTGCTGTTCAGCTCACTGCAGCCCTCATCTTTCCAAGCAGGGATAGAGAGAAACATGCACGGAGCTGGAGAGAGACCTCCTGGGCTTGGGATCTGCGAAGAGGCCGTGCTGGGGGACCAGCACCTGGCCCTCGGTGCTGCTGAAGAGACCCCTCGGGCCCGGGAGGAGAGCAGAGACCTGGTGCACGCTCCGCTGCCCTCCACCTGGCGCCGCTCCTCCCTGCCCAGCGAGGGCCCTGGGGACCTTCGGCACAGGGATCCGGAGCACGTGCCGGTCCATCCGCCCCGCGCCCCCCTCGCTGGCGCCAAGCCCCGGCGGGAGCCGCGCCGGGCCAGCCTGAACACGACGCCTGGGCCCCACCACCCCGCCATGATCGACGTGAGGAGAAACCCACTCTAGGCACAAGCTCCGACCCTGCTGCGGCACGGGGCAGGAAGGAGGAGCTGCTGTGGGGGCTTAAGTGCCTTTCTACTCCCCTGAGCCAGCCTGGCCACAACCCTGTCGTAGTTTGGAGGCCTCAAAAAAGGAGATAGGGCTTTATACCATAAGGGCTGTGATACTTATACCATAAGGGCTAGATAGTCACACCAGGAGGCCTAAGCTGTGGCACAGCTAGCTTGCGTGCCCACACTGCTGTCAAGTCCCACCACCACTGACTGGTCCTCCCTCCTCCTGCATCTTCAGCGGCTTAAACATAGGAAAGGGGGAGATAACACCAAGCCCCGGCCTCTAACACTACAGGTTTGTTTACAGTTCGGAAGCCTTGGCTTGCAGAGCTTGCTCAGCCACAGCAGACTCAGAGGGTGACACTACAGTTCAGGAGAACTTGTAAATAGCTTTTTGTAGTAACTTTTTTTAAAAAACATTTCTACTGTAACTTTTCTAATAAAGCAGAATGAAGTTTATGAAAAAATTATGAACTGAAAGGCGCTTTATACACATTTAGCTATAGAGGCATTGCTTGTCTTTTAAAAAGCAGGATAATAACATGATGCAGGCACCACGTTTGTGTAAGCTTCAAGGTATTTAAGCTGGGGCCTTTATATTTTGTTGTTTAAAAGCAAGTTTCCCTAGAGTTATGATAGGCTCATTACAAGCTTGCAAAAGAGAGGGGCAGCAAAGTTACTCTACCAGTAACAGCTGCCCTGGTGCTGGATCTACTGCCCTTCCAGGAGCCAGGGGGGCAGCAGGCTGTAGAGGGTGAGGCTGGTCCATCCTTGCAGAGAAGGAAGAGTTCAAACTCCCCCTTCCCATCTTCCCTGGTGCTAGCCAGGCGGTCTCCCTGCTTCTCCATAATCTTTTGGCATAGGACAGTTGTCTCATCCATTTGAGCTTAACCTGTCAGAAAATAAGTCCTTTTTGCTTTTGTGTTCCCCCCCACACACACACCTCATTTTCTTGCTAAGCTGGATGCAGCTCAGAGGGAATGAGTTAGTGTCAGAGCAAAGTAGGGAGCAGGAACATGCAGCCAGTTGTGTGCCGAGCTGCATTCAGCATCCCTCCTGCAGCCATTATTCCCTGCCCACTATTTGGGCTAGAGTGGGATTTCTGACCCAAGTGACACAAAAATAAAAATTCAGGTCATTTTATTTTACAAGACAGGGGTAGAACACAACAGTTCTCCTTACCTAATGGAACTCAACCTTCATTGCAAAACCTAGCTATCACACACGGAAGTGCCAGAACGACTGAGCTAGGTTTTGAATGGATGGAGACACAGTCCCACTGAAGTTAAAAACCTTTAGAGTGGTCCCGATACCCACTGTCACACACTGGCCTCCTGCCTCTCACCAACGCAAACAGGTCCAGCGTCAAACGTCCTCGTTAAAACCCATGCTCCACCGCTGAGATGATAGGAAGCTTCCTCAGTATCCTGTCCCAGCTTCCAACTTCAGCTAAGCAGCTTTTTCCGGGAGTAAGTCCTGCTAAGTGGACGCTTCTTAGAAGCCATACTGCCAAATGGAGTCAGCTCTGGGCTGGCAACAGCTTGGAAGGGATCCAATTCCTCTTCTACAGCCACAAAGAAGAAAAAAAAGAAGCTGTTAAAGCCATGATTTGACAAATGTACTGCTTAGTGACCCCAGGAAGCCCCATATCAATTCTAATCAGTAGAGGTAGTAAACTGCACTAATGGTAGCCTATTCTACCCCTCAGCACTCCCTCTCCTCCCCACTGGCCTCCCCATGCAGAACAAGTATCCTGAAGCACATGCAATACTGAACACACTCTCACTGGATACAGAAGTGGCAAACACACCAGGAGCTTTTGGCACCAAGACCGGGCCCTAGGCTGGCGCCCAAGCCCGGCCTTTCCTCCCTGCACACGTCATTACCTTGAGCACCTTTTCTCCAGGACGGGGTCTGTCCCTGGCACAGCAGTGGAGACTGGGTCAGTGCTAGAAGGCTGCTCACAGAAAGCGTGTTTTTCACTTGTGGGGTTGAGCCTGCAGAAGCACAGCAAGACACTGCAGCAAAGTGACAACTCATCGCGTTCAGGTAAGTCGCACCTGGAGCACTGTGTGCAGTTCTGGGCTCCCCAGTGTAAGAGGGACGTGGAGCTTCTCGAGAGGGTCCAGAGAAGAGCAACTAAGATGATTAAGGGAATGGAACATCTCTCATATGAGGAGAGACTGAGTGAGTCAGGCCTGTTTAGCTTGGAGAAGGCTGAGAGGGGATCTGATTAGCATGTGTAAGTAGGGAAGAAGGTGCCAAGCTCTTCTCAGTGGTGGCCAGGTACAAGACAAGGGGCAATGGAAATAAGTTGACACATATAAAGTTACATCTGCATGTGAGGAAGAACTTCTTAGCTGTGAGCGTGACAGAGCCCTGGAACAGGCTGCCCAGGGAGGCTGTGGAGTCTCCTCTGGAGGTCCTTAAAACTCGCCTGGATGCCACCCTGTGCCACATGTTCTAAGTGTCCCTGCTAGAACTGGAGGTTGGACTAGATGATCTCTAGAGGTCCCTTTCAACTTCAACCATTCTAACCATTGTGTATGGTTCTATGAAAATGCCTACGTTTACAATGTTGTGTGGATACCAAGAGCTGGGTTCATCCTATTTAATCGGCATGCGGCCTGAATTATATGACGGATATAATAGGTATCAGATGCCTTCTTTGTATATTCAGTATTCAACAACAAATAATATCCTCCTGAAGGGAGTTTACCTCACTTGAGAGCTTAGCTACTATTAATTCTGGTCTGCATGCTACCATACTAAGGAAGGTGGTGGTGCCCTTCACATAGATGTCTACAGCTATGTGGAATAAATCAAGGCCAGTGTTTTGAGGTAAAGCAGAAAAAATGACAGCATTTGAGGTGGTGGCATCAGCCTGATAACAGCAGAAGCTGTGTGGATGCTGCAGACTCAGCAGGTAGAGGGACTCGTTGGAGGAGGCAGCAGAAGTACACAGCTGGCACCAAAGCAATTCCCTGCTCAGACCCAACATGTTCAGGCAGCATCAGATAAGGAAGCAATTGGTAGGTTCACACCTGCTTACACTCAAGCTATCTGCTGACACCAACCTGGTATCTTCTGATTGAGACACTGAGATAAATTCAGAGGAAATGGAGCTGTCTGAGGAAAAAAAGCTGCACTGTGCTAAATTGGATGATTCATCTAGGTTCTGACCAACTGTCCGAGGTCAGTGCAAGTAGGAAAGACAAAAGAGAGTCCCTCAGGGATTATTCCAAAGCTAAAATAGAAAATTTGCTCAGCTGCTTATCACCTGGGCTTGACCTCCCAAGCAATATTTTTTTTGCAATACGAAAACTCTAAAGCATTTGGCAGGGAATGAAAGGGGAATTCATCTTCCCACCATTTTTGTCAGTGACACTCAGTGACTCTATTTCAGGCTTGCGTTTCCTTTAGAGTTAGATCCTGGGGCTCTTCAGGGGTTTTCCTGTCCTGCATGAGCAGGCAGCATCAAGTACTGTGTATATCTGTAAGGTATACACCTTACCAGGGCCAGCTTCTACATTTTTTAATTTTTTTTTAATATAATTCCTTCCAAATAGGCACATTAAAAGATTTTTTCCCCCCTTCGGCAAATCTGTTATTGTTGACAAGACTGATCTTATAAAATGTCACATATTCTCCTTTTCTGTAGTTACCACTGCCGAAGCAGGTGCTTAGCATCTCCCGGGATGAAACCCTAAAATGCAGGTTGCCATGGTGACTGAATGTGAAAGAACAATAAAGAGCTGTTTACCAGGGAATCTTATCAGCAGGGTTCGACAAAGCACCACCGAACTGTAATTAGAGTTGCACCGAAACACTGTCTGTATTTCTGTGAGTAAAACTAGGTGACATCCTTGCCTTTGATTTCTTCCTGATACCATCGTTTGTACACCCCGCACATTTCCTGTGTAAGATCCCACCCAAACTCAGAGAAGCTTAGAGCAGTGTATGCAAAAAACAGCATTTTGAAACATCCTTGAAAAATAAGGCTGCAAGACTGCATTCAGATGAATGTGTATGAAAACTGAACCTTTGAGATCAAAGTTCTTTCAAGAGTTTGTTTCAGAGTTTGTTATAATCCATAACAATCTAGAGAAAAGATCACAGTAGTTTAGCATACATTTTGGAGGGATGCAAGGATTCTTTCTATATTTAGTTGAAAGAGCAATACCTTTTATTTTTTATATTTAATTTTGCTTATTTTGTTCTTCTTTCCTACATTATTATTAATGATGGTATTACAGCTGACAAGTTAAAACAGTTTTTTCTTAATAGCAAGGACCAACATTAGCTTAGCAGTTATGTCCTGAATCAATTGAATGTGAGAAGCATTTCACAGATGCCTGCAAAGGGAAGGTGCTTATATAAAAGCTCTTTCACTGTAATTAAAGCAAGCAGACGGTGTGGGAAGGGAAACGGGGGAACATTCGGAGGCGAAGCCTCTTGCCCCCAGCTGATCAGTGGCAGATCTTCTATAGTGATTCCCAAATTATCAGGGCTGCGAAGCACTGTCCATCACTCGCATTGCTCACAAATCACTGGGCACTTCCAGCATTCAACTGAAACACTGTGTGTGCAACGTGTGTCTGCAGATCCAGGTGACATTCTGGACACAACAGGGCTGTCATGAGGCTTCCATTGGCTTTTTCTCTACAGCCATTTTGCTGCTTCTGACTCGTATTTATCATGCAATTCCAGGGCCTGGGCAGAAACGAGGACAATTTTTGCTGATGCAGTGCTTAAATCAGTTAAAATTTCAGGGGCTTACATTGCTGTTTTTAGATCTTGGTAGCTAAGGGTGACCAATGTTTGTCTCACCTGAAAATAATTCTGCCGAATGTATGAAACAAACAACTCTTGTGCATCTTCTAAATTGTTCTTTTTTTGTATTTAAAAGAACTGAATCAGCTGTGCTTCTGGGCAGCCCCCTCAGCATGAAATAAGGAATGATTTTCTATGGAGGACAAAATATTTCTTTTGAACATTCAAATCTCTGAGCTGATTTGTCTTCAACGCAAATTCATTGTCTTTGCTTTGCTTTGTTACAGCTGTATGACACAGAGGAAGGTCAAATTCTTTGAAGTAATATAACCTGAATTACACATCAGGTCTGGAAAACTTGTTGGGTGTAATGAATACAAGTCAAGGCTGATCTCTGTTTAAGCTGCAGCTGATGTCAGTATCAAGAATTCAAAATTTGTACTGATGGTCTCCACTAATTTGCTGCTACATGAAGTACAATGTCTGGTGTGCCGCAGGTAACTGTTGTGAGAGACTAGAAACAATAAAGGTATCTGTTTCCTGCAATCATTTCTAATGTTCTTTCATTTCCATCACTCACCTTTTGTAATCAGTAGGAAATCTCCTAAGTGGCATTCCTTACTTAAAGTGGCCTGGGGGCCTTACTGCCTCTCTGGAGACAAGGAGAGAGTAGCCTTTGAGAAATATGGGTGGACACAGTTGGTGCTTGTTTTCTATCACATTTTTGGAGACTTCAGAAGTAGTGTGGGAGGGAAGAAAACATATGTACTGGAGCAGAAAGAATTGCAAAGACATCATGAGTAGTAGGAGGATGAAATGATAAATACTGGAACAAACAGCTGCAAATAGCTGTCCTTTCTGCAGTGCTACTGTCCTCTGAAATATTGCTTTTGCCACTACAGACCTTTTTTTTTTGGAAATGGTTCAAAAATACTTCATGCTTGAGTCATTGTGTTCCTACTGCAGTGAAAGCAGCAGTAAAGGACTTGTAATAACCCAACCTGTTAATCTATATGTTTTGGGGGCAGCTGTATTTTCATTGTTTCCTACAGAACTGTCATACACACACACATACTGCCTTAACATGATACAGATACTCAGACATGGCTGATGTTCATCAAGCTGAAGTCCTGCCATTTCATGTTGCATGTTGGCCCCATGTGAGCCTGAAATAATACCAGTTGTCTTGTGCTAGCCTTTTTCTACTGAGTTTCACCCATAGTGAAGATGATTTCTTATGCCATTTAGCAACAGGGCATCCAAAATGAACTTAATCGGAGAAAAGTTGTTTTCTCATTAGTTGACATTGAGTTCCAAGGGTTGAATATAAATAACTTTTAGCTATCACAGATATACAAAAATAGCATCCAAGTGAAATGAGTTCAAAAAATAGAAAACAACAACAATGTTGTTTTCCTTAAGGACAAGACCAAAAATTAAAGGTAGGAGGCATAAGTTAGCTTACTGATGGAAAAACTTCCCTGTTATGTTAAAGCTAGGGATTGACAAGCACTCCAGAGGGTTCACCATACCATCTTTAAAGACTCCATCAAACGAAAGATGTTCTCCTCTTCAAGAAATTATAAAGTGGGCCTATATGGCCCACTTCAGTCTACTTTTAGGGTGCAATGAATCTGCCTTATAAAAGAGCCATAGCAAATTCTCAAGAATAAAATCTGTCAGGAATATTATGTAATAAGAAAGAACAAATCAATGAAAGTCTACCAACCTCACACAACAGATGGAGTATAAAGTCCTATTATGAATCTTTCTTCAAAATATACATGTATTAGCCTTCCTACAACAGTTTTTTCTTAAAAATCACAATTATCTCCCAGGGTCATAAGTTTTGTGAAGATGCATCAGACTGAGAACTCAGGAAAGTCCATTAAAATGTTTTTGTAACTGAGAAAAATTCTATGCTAGTCTTGTCAGTGTCACTCCATCCATCTACCCTATTGCTGTCCCTGTGAAGTCTGGCTATGAAGAAAAGAGGGAACAGTGGTATTTAAGTTCAGTGGTATCAGAAACAGCTTACTTCACCACCTACTAGGAGTTTGAGATTTTACCTATATGCCCATTTCTGATTATTCTTTGCAAAGAGTCTTCACTTTCCAGACAATGAAAAACAGTATTTATGAAACAGTAGCCAAACCAGAAAAATAACACGGAAAGGAGTAAAAGATTACAAATATGTGTTGCAGCATGTTGAGTGTCAACTTGTAAAACAGAAGCTATTACTTTTTGGGGAAAACAATCCAAAACAGAGATAGTCTATGGCATATGGAAGTCTGTGAAAGTAAGGGTAATACTGATGCACTAAGGCTGGTAAAGACAGGAAATTAAACATAAGTTTGCAATACATCCTCAAAAGACAGCAGCCTGGGGCTGCATTAGGAAACGCGTTCTTACTGCAGGAAGAAAGGTCCAGCTTTGGTAAGACTTTTCCTGAACTATTATTTTCAGTTATTGAGACAAGATTGCCAAATTAAAGAAGGAAAAGGGCATGAAAATATATGTGACAGAGGATAAGCTATCAGGAAAAGATGAAAGGCAATATTTAGCTTCCTCCTGCTACGTACTAACTGTGAATCTGTCACTCTACTGAATATCAGTTGTAGAATTCCTTACCAGGCTGGGTGGAGCACCCGTCCAGGTGTAGAGGAGCTGCTGAAAAAGGTCTGTTAAACTTTATCAGAAATACAAGATAAGGTGGAGTAAAAAAATGAAGGAGAATGGAGCAGCAACAAACAAAATGTGCTGCAGTGTTCAGAGGAGTTTATTTCTCTGAGTTTATTTCTCAGATTTGCACCAACTTTCTATATGACATTGGCCAGAAGCACTGAATTTATCTGACTCTCAACTTCCACTCTTTAAATACTTATGCTGTTGTTTCTTGTTTTGCTTGTTGAGATCATGAGATCTTCAGAGCTGGATCAGTCACTATGTGCAATGCTTTGTGTAGTGGGACTTGGTCTATATTATTACTACAACTATTATTGCTATATAATCACTTTACCCAAGACAAGGAGGAATGCAGAACAGAGGAAATTAATGTGTTCTTGTGGTCCAAAGGAATGTTGAGGACTTGCTCTTTGCTTTGTTTAGTCTCAACAAAACAGCGTAATTTGCTTTTGAGTGTACCCTGGCAATAGAAGGATTGGCAATACAAAGACTTTTCCATAACTGGTCCTTGTAATGTGATGTATAAACGTATCTGTCTTTCATTCTTTTTAAACACAGACTCACAAAGATATTTACATTAATCTGAATGAGAGAACTCTAGAAACCAATCTTTACAGGTTTCTTAAAGCAATTCAGAATTATGGTTTCTTAATAGGATAGAAATAACCGGTAATCTATTTACTAACCATTTTTTTTTCATTTGACTATGAAAAGAAATCCATAAAAGACTGCTCAAATTATCATTCTTATGGCTTTCAATTATTTCACTAAAAATAATTATTTAATTATTTTTAATATTTAGTGAAATAATTATTAAGTGAAATTATTTAATTGTTTCACTAATTATTTCACTAAATTATTTAAATATTATTTAAATAGAATGCTGCTAAGTAGAAAACCTGAATTCTCTTGAATAAGGAGAATTGCTCAAAGCTTCTTTTCAGACTCCTGGACAAATCTTGCATGCTTTCCTGTCCTGTTACATGTATCTAGTTCAAACTGTCTTGGAAGGATTTAGCCTCCAATCAACCATAAAGTTAGAATCAAACTTTTGAACTTCCCTTTATCTTTGTCTTTCTCCTTCTTTCAAGTATGTTGAGATAAGTAGATTTTTTTTCTTTCAAAGGAAGCTGTTTTAACATACGTGGCTGACCTCCATGCATACACATACACCAAAACAAAAACAGCCTCCTCCTCCCAACTCCCAAATCCTTGCTGTGGTACTAATTCCAGATTTAACCTGGCTTACATTATTCTCCTGAGCATTCAGGCTTTTACAATAAGAAATAAGAAGTTTTATTGTTGCACTGTGTACACTAGATTGTACAGCCTGTGCACTTTGGGTGTTCCACAAACAAGAGTGGAAGAAATCACTAGATTATTAGGTTTTATTGCACATTCTGTGTCAAGAAACAGCTTCTACTTTTCCATCTATACTACCTGTCTTTCTCTGTCAGCTGTCAATGGCTTTCTTTCTTTTAACGAATTCTGGTGCCTCCAAAGTTCCCCTAGGCACACATACATCAAGAAAAATGCTGAGAGTTGTCAATTCCCCTAACATCCATTTAGGATTATTGTCAACATTTTTAAATCTATAAGCAAAACATTCCCTTGAGACTAATTCTCTCTGACGGTTAGCTGAGGTAGGTCACCCAGCAGGGAAAATCTTGTTGGTGTATAGTACAGATGCGCTGCCTTTAATGCCTTCATTTTATCAGTAATCTTGGAGCCTTTGGACTGCTTCAGGATGGAGTTTATCATTTTTATATAAGTTTGAAAGCTTAATTTTGTAATGGTGTCTGTGCAATTTCATAGAAATATACTTTTGGTTTTGGACATGGGATGAGAATGAAGTGCAGAGAGGTAATATTGCAGGAAGAGTAATGAATAAACCTCTTAAAAATAACACAGACTTAATTCTCTGTTTCATTAATCATAGAATCATAGAATCATAGAATGCCCAAGGTTGGAAGGGACCTCAGAGGTCATCGAGTCCAACCCCCCTGCA
>JAVCKT010014169.1:31703-46105 GCA_032273925.1 Rhynchotus rufescens
GTGTGCCTGCTTGAGCAGGAAGGTTGGACTAGATGATCTCTAGAGGTCCCTTCCAACCTTGAATATTCTGTGGTTCTGTGAAGTCTCCTACTTGGCCCTTAATCTCCTTTTAAGCTTCCATTAAAATATCAATACTCTGAATTTATCAGCTGAAACAAAACGCAAGCTGGTAGAGTAGCTTTTGTTGGTACTGAAGAGTGTAAGACGGTGTCTGGAATTACCTCTCAGCACATTCAATTCTACCAAAAGGCTTAGTAAAACTTTTTAGTTTGCCTTCCATCCTGTGCCCTGCAGCACCTTCTTCACACTCATCCACTTCAACAAGTTACCCCTGGATGCAATGGTAATTTCTCAGCCAAGCCCAAGCTCTTCAAGTAAATTCCTCCCAGCTGCTGCTCTTTCATGTTTCTCCCATCACTCCACAATTGTCAGTGTGCCAATAGCTGAACTCATCACGTGTGATGTGCAAGCTGCCTACTGCACCCCTATATTAGGGTAGAACTACTCTGTACGTCATTTACAACCCACTCTTCCCTCCATCTCATTCTCCCTCAGATACAGCCAGACAAAAAGAGTTGTGTTCTTGCTTCCTGTCTATCCCACTTTTTGAATTTAAATGAAGTGTCACTGGTGCCAGTTAATTACCTGACAAAAGGAAGACATCATCATCATCCCCTATGCAGCTGCTCTGCACAGGAGTCACAAGCGAAGACACTCGTGGGTTCTCAGGACCCGCAGCGTCTGCCCTCGGTTTGCTTTCCTTGCTCCTGTCTTGAGGAAAACCAAGGACATCCAAGTTGAACATATTAGTACAAGACCTCTTAGCCTCGTGCTTCTCCTCCCTTTCTGGTGACAGGCAGGGATAGACCCGCTTCCGAGATTTCAGGCCGAAAGTCCGGAAGGCAGAATTCTCCTCAGCTCTGGGTTCAGAGTCACTAGGAGAAGGCTGATCTTGGAGTCGACAAACCCCTTCCAGTTCAAATTCCCCAAATGTATTTGTCACTTTGCTGCTGCAATGCTCCAAGATCTTCATCTCCCCCTCTCCATCTATTGACATTCTCTTGACTTCATCTGTGTTTTTCTCACTTGGAGCACAACCAGCATTAGCAGTGCTGCTGGCTGCTCTCTTTCTCCGAGGCCAATCCTTGATAGCATCAGGGGTGGTCTTCCCCTTCTGCTTTGGAGAAGGGGTACAGGGAACTCCTGCTTCCAAGGGGGACGGAGAGGCGGTGTTAGAGGCACAGCTCGTCGGGGTGTATGACTGGCATATGTAGGTCTGTCCTCCACCTTTCCCAGGCGTACTATGGAAAGAGCGAAAGCAAGAGGGTGAAACACAGGCAGCTGCTGGCTTCTCGGGGTGTTTGCTGCACCAGAGATCACCAAAGGGGCTTTCTCCTCCCTTGGGTCTGCTGGCACTTGCTTCAGGCTGAACTTCCAACGCTGAGCAAGACCCAATCTTCTTAATGCGAAGTTTGGGCAGTCCCGACGCTTGCATTTCAAGTTCCACTTCGTAGGTTGGAGAGCTCTCCGAAGGCGCTTTGCAGTGACTTTTAGGAGCAGAGATCCTGGCTGGAATTGCAGGATTTCCCAGGCGCGCGGCAGCCTCCCGCTGCCTCCGGTCCGCGGTGCAGCGCAAGGAATAGGCGGCCGCAGGCCTGGCCAGGGCCGGCACGGCGCTCCCAGCCCACCTGCAGTGTCTCCTCAGGCTCGGAGCTTTCGGGCCTGCACCCTCTCGTTTTGCACTTCTTGCTTCCAAGTCATCACTGCTTGTTTGAGAATCCTTAAGGGTGGACTCGCAGGTGTCAGCACTGGGGTCACCCACCTTAACCAACTGCTCAGGTTCTGTATTGGTATTTGATTCATGTACCTGCCCTCTGACACAGGGCTTAGGAGAGAAATGCTTTTCCAAGCTTTTCTGGTCCTTTCTTTCAAAGGGATTTTGAGGTAATAAAGGTATTTGCTTGTTTTTCTCTGAGACTGAGGTATTTTCAGGAATTTGGGTATTACAGAGTTGGAGACTTTCTACAGCAGAGCTCCCACTGTCATTATCATTTTGATTATCCTTAGTTCTGAAAGGTGTTGCACATGTAAACACAGAGCTCTCTCCTCCAAATTTTGGTTCACATTTGGACTGTTCAGGTGTGTGGAGGGGGGACCTCGAGGAAGTGCCAGTAATGACAGGCAATGTTGGAAGAGATGCTTTAGGGGTGTTAAATTCCCAGTCAAACTCTCTAACATGTTCACGGAAAGGAGAGCTGCTTGCCAGAGTGTTAGCTAAGCTTGCACATGGAGAACTGAAGGGAGGGTCTTTTCTCACTGCGAGCTGTGAGGGTTCTGCCCTCAAGGGGTTGGTATGCAGCTTTGAACCTGAATCTTCACATTTTCCAGGACTACTTTCCATCACTAAAGGTGCTGATTTTGACTGCATGTGGTTTTCCTCTGGAAGGATCTGCCTTCGAGCACCAACTGGAGATGTTGATTCCGAGGTAGCTCTCAGGGAGCACTCTGCATTTTGCAGCACTGCAAAGGTTCTTTCGTGGAGGGAAGGTGGGGAGGAAGGATTAGAATTCGAGTCTTTTAGAGGTAATGGTGAAAAACTGAGCATTTTCAACCCCTCCTTCTCTGGTGTTTGTAGGCAAACTTCTTCATAAGAGGAGGAAAGGCTTTTTATTGGAGAACAATCCTTATAAGTTACTCGTGTCAAGCGAACCCTCTTGCTTTCTGTTGACGCAGATGGTGAAGTGACCCTTTGTTCAGACAGAGAAAAGTACTTTCCCAAGCACTTGGCTGCAGTTTGTCTAGCAGATGGACTTCTGCCAGGAGTCCTCTCCAGCTTCTCTGGTGTCCTGTGGAGAAGGCGAGGCGATCTCCTTGGTAGTTTACTGGCAGAATTCAGTGGTTTCTGAGCAGCCTTACGAGGTGCTTTTTGAGGAGTCTGCAGGGGGAAAAGGTGGTGAGAAGAATCGTGCTTGTCCCATTCCAGCACAACTTATCTACTCCCCTTGATACTTTTTATTGAGACTTAAATACAAACTGTTTGGTTAGAGAGTCTACAAAATTTAAGTCTAAGTTTATGATGTGTAGGACCGATTAGGCATCAACGGGAATAAAAAAAAGGAGGGGCAGGGAGGAGAAGAAGAAGAGAAAAAAAGGAAGCAAGTGCTGTTATTTACCTGAAAGGCAACTGGGTCCTCTAAGTTTAAGGAATCTTTTCTTGTTCTCCTCTTTCCAGGTGAAAGCTTCGCCCCAGGACTACACGTGTCAGTGAGTGCTCCAAAGAAAAACCTCTTGGGAGTCTGGACAGTGGGGCTTTCAGAATGCACCTTAATGCCTATAAAGTGGGACAGCACAGCTGAACTAACACCAAGCAACCTGACACGAACAATTGCCTCAATCACTTCAGATGGATGGACAAGTAATGTACAAGACCTGGCACATTCTTTTCTAGCCAACTTCTAAAGCTGTTCCAGAATTAACACTGTGCAATCTAAAGAAAGTGAATGGTCTTTTTCTCTAGAGAATTCCATCTACAAAAAAGGTATAAAAATAGCCCAAGTCTTACTGTATTTATAGCTCACACCATAAGAGTTCTGGTTCATGACTAAGGATCTTTTCAAGTATAATGTAAAGAACTAAGTGTTACCATTTATAGCTGATGATCCTACTGCAAAGAAGCCAACAAAGAAGATCCCATCAGACTTTGCATTACGCTGCCACAAAGGAAACTGAAGGTGGGTTAAGGATCTCTCCCATACTTCAACGAGGTTTCACTGCATTAAGAGCATGCAGACTGACAATCTGCATTCTGTTTGACGGGCTGACTGGTTTGGAAGTTGGCACAGTATTCATCACAGGTGGAGCTGCTGTTCTTTCTGCTATATTCAGGCTCCCAACTGAAAAATAATCACCTGGGACACATCTCTGTCTACAGAAGATATTACCTGACAGCTCCTAGCCTCATAACTGTTTCTCATAGAGCCAAATCAAACTAAACTTATTCACACCAGCTTTTCAAACCAACTGTATTAGCCTGCTCAAATGCCATTCAGTACCTGCTACATCCTTTTGAGTATAGGTCTCCTCTTCTTGCCCTGGAGGGGCTTGCTGCTTATTTTGTGAGCAGGGCTGTGGAGCAGAAGGGAAAACACCAGAGGGGGTCCTATTCAACAGCAGTTGTTTGATGCGTGGACTTCTCCTTAAACCTGTTTCTGAAAGGCAAGAGCATCAGAGACTGCGTCTTGTTTCTCTGTCAACAGCAGGGATATCTTTGGAAACAGTTCATAATTGACAAGCAAATAAATACAACTAACACAGCAATCCTTCAGCTTCCTTGGAGATTTGGAATGCTAATATCCCTCCAGCAGTTACATGGAAAGGAATTCCAGAAGAGGTGCTTGCTTACCCTTAAAGTCCCTTGTGCATTTTCAGTTACAGGAATTAATGCTCTACCTTTCTTTTCTAATCTCTACAACCTTTAATCTCAACAGTAATTACCAAGGCAGTGAGCAGAAAGTGGTTCTACCAGAGGTGTCTGTATTCAACCAGTAAGAAATAGCAGAATACTTTTATATTGTCTACTTTTAGGTTATCTAAGATGACGTGTGCCCTTATGAGCTACATCACAGTAAAAGCCCTTATCCAAAAAAAAAAAAAAAAAAAAAAAAACCACAAGGCTTACCACACGTGGTCTTCTCTGGAGATTCTTCTACAACACCAGTGTCACAACCTGGATCAGATGACCTTGAGAAACAGCAAGCATTTTAGACTTGGCATATTGTTCACATTTGTGGAAAGAACTTCAAAGCAAAACTAAAAACCAGTGCTATATTCTACAACAGAACATTGTTCAGTGAGTTACTCTGAATGAGTAAATTATGAGGCGCTTCCCCACTCACTAATGCTTGATTGGACATAGGAGCCTTTCTAGTCGTAGCACAGCTAACTCTTACTTGGAAGCCAGCGTCTATTCTCAGTTTGGACTCCACAAGTTACAGCACAAGCCTTTTCTCTAAAAACCCCAGAAGCAACAGCTAAATCTAAACAGCTGGTTGCTGTGTGAAGTAAAGCACCCCAACTCACATGATGAAGCAAGCAGTATTTCTCCCCATTCAGACAGTGATACTTAAGAATCTCCACCTCAAGTCTCTATCTTGAAAACTTAGGTTTTTGCTTTGACTACAAAGCAGAACTTATTGAGGAAGTTTAGAAACAGCTCACTCACCGGCCCTTCATCTGTTTATGGAGCAGTCTCCTGGAGATCTGTTTATGCAGTGGTGTCTCTGCAACTCTCTTGGTCAACAGCTTGTGGTGATCTTAAAATAAATGAAGAAATCAAGCAAGAGATTAAATACCCAGAGCAAAGCTCAAATGCAGTTAGGACAAACTAAAGTTTCGTACAGGCTTCAGTTTAAGAATGATAGGCAATAGAGATCCATCGTGCATTGTTCTCCCTGCACTCCTATCTACATTCCTCCCCCACTCCAATATAAAAATAGAGACTTTTAATAAATAATGCCAGATGTAATTAACCTACTCTGGTATCTTATTTCATTCACAGTTCCTTTTAACCTAAAGGAACCTTTTAACCTAAACCCACCTTTTTTTGGAGGTATATTTCATAAAAGATAAACACCACACTGTTCATTATTCAAACACTGCAGCACCCACCTGAACTATTTTCTCTTTCATTAAAAATAACTGCAATTGGTTTTTTCAGAAGCAAGGATGCAAGAATGAGAATTTGGGCAAAAATCTTGCCTAGCAATTCTGCACGCACAGCTGATGTCCTACCTTTAGGACCTGCATCAGTACATTTGTATCTCAGGCCTTCCACAGCAGATACTGACTGACTTCTCGGCATCTTCTTCAAGGACCTTTTTGATGGTGAAAGCACATCTTCATTGAAAAGGTTCCTCCTTACCTTTGTAACCTCTAAGAAGGAAGACAGAGCAAGAAGTGATCAAATAAAGGGAAGATTAAAAAAGGGGAGGCCAGGGAGAAATGACAGAAAGATCATTTTGTCAAGGCACTGGAGACTGAGGACAGGAACACCATGTACCAGTCTAAGGAAATAACTTTTCAGAGGCCAGAAAAATGGGTGCGAGAATGAATTTTATCAAGTGTTTTAAGGGAAGACTTTCTGTTTCCAGACATAAGCCTGTTCAGAGTTCAACTAAGATATCCCTGCAGGGTTATCAGATGCCTGAAGAGAATATGCATCTTCTGATTCTCTTAGAGGGGTGGCCAGTTCTAAAGTCTACGGAACACGAAAAGAAAAATGGTCTAGGGAGAATCAAACTCTTGTCCTTTTTTATTTTAATTCTTCTTCCCTGGGACAGAGAAGAGAAATAAATTCTGAATTCTAAGAAGAACTGAAAGGTTTCCTTTTCAGAATAAGTTAAGTTTTCTGCATGTGCAAGTGGCACACATAGCACGGTCACAATTATTTCCCCTCTCCTCAAAGTTCTGAGGAATTTTGCAGAGCTTCCTGCAGATTTCCAGCAAGTCTCAACGTGATCTCAACACGGCTTACTAAAATGTGCAGGGAAAACAACATGTGCTGAAGACACACCTTACCATGGAAAAGCTAGAAGTCAACATACCTTGCACTGCTTTCTGCAACAGAGGCTTTTGTTGGGGTTTCTCAGCAGCAAGACAAGGACGAGAGTTCTCCTGAAACAAAAGAGCAGTTAGACTCACTGGCAGTTTAAGATTACAACTGCTATGAATGAACGCAAACAGTAAGCTCCAAACCACCATGTATTTACTTATTAATTAGTCTTAAGATTCTCTAAAATGATTTTGGCTTCCATACACGTGATAAGGAGGATTCATTATAAAGGAATAAGGTGAATAAAGAATGAGATTTGCCCTTAAGTCTCACTTCACAGAGTTGCTGCTGACCTGCAAGAGCAACCTCTCACAATCCTTCTGGGAAAGCTTTACCTTTCTGATGGGATTCTTGACTGTCTTGGGAATCTCGATTTGACGCAAGTTCTGCGGTGCTTCTGTCATGCTCCTGTGCCTGGCTAATACATTATTCCTTTGGAAGTTAAAAAAATAAAAATAGTTAACTATACTTCTGTTTCTACTTCAACTTATATGGCAACTTAAATAGGGGATTTGCTCTAGAGATAGGAATTCTTTACCTACACCCAGATTACAAGTTTTGTGTTGGTACCTTGTTTATATTGTAAGTATCTTTCAATGCTTTCAACAGCTGCAAGGGTAACTTTAAGGAAGGTATTAAAACTTATTTCTAAATTTGTTAAGATGAACACAGGGTTCATGGAAACATAGTCCTACAGTAAACTGCAGTCTTAATTTAAATGATTAATGATTTGCAGTCATCCACTTTACAACATCCTTCTCTTACGGAAGATGATCGTGAACTTTACATGTGTAGAGAATATATATGAAGAATCAAGGTCACACTTTCAGATAATCAGTAACAAGGAGTTAAAAAAAAAAAAAGAGGAGTCCTTAATCCCTTAATTTTTCCTCAAATACACGGCATTATTGACGAATATCAGCTTGTCCCACCTAGTTGCCTAGAAATAAACACCATAATGAGAGGGCTCTAAGTTTCGAGTGCTCTTCAGTCCCATCTCAGACTGCAACAAGTGGTCTTTCAGTTTGGAATTGTTACCTCCTCTTCTTGGCAGACCGGGTGCGCAGCTCCTCCAGCTGATCGCTCTCAGTGCGTGGGCAAACGGTGCTGGGAGTCAGGGCAGATGCCAGGGAGCGTGGAAGGGCTGGAGACTTGCTATCCAGCGCCACCGAGTCATCGCTGAAGAAGTCTGAAGGCAGCACGGACGCCAGCTTCGGAGGTATCTGCGTGCCTAGGCTGTAGTAGAGATCTCCAAGGGTCTTCGGAATAGATTCCATGTAACTAGAGTGTTAGAGAGAATCCATGTCAAAAAAGAATATGCTATAAAGCCGTATCAGTGTTTTAATTCTAAGTTTTGAAACAAGTCTTTGTTAAGCTTCAGCCACCCTCTCTTCAATCAAGATAAGCATAACAAGCAGAATGCATTTAAATTTGTCAAAAATCTAAGCTGTAGACTGTTGTTTATTCATAAAAGATATCCAGTGAAAACCACAGCACCTGATGATACTTAGTCACCCTAAAGAACTTACGATGTTAATATTTCCTCTAGAAACTTTGTGAGGTATCCTGGGTCTTCAGTCAGGCACAGAATACGCAGCATCTCTGTCATCTGGAAGAGAAGAGTCAGGTAGGAAAAGGAGTTAAACCAACGTTGCAATAACAGATTTTTAGCAGACAATACAAAGCATTATAGTAAAAGCAGGGAAAACTACAGGTTCCAGGTCTACATTCTCGGTCTCCTTCAGAAATACAAACAGGTCTGTAATTTACTTACCTCCTCTAAAAGCTGCTCCATTTCATCAGTGTTGCTCTGTAGCGAAGGGCACTGAAGACATAATTCTAAACGCAGAAATACCTGCAGTCGGCACCTACGTGAAGAAAAAAGTAATCATTTGTGCCTTTTTTTTGTGATAGAAACAGCCTATTTAAGATTTAAAGGCTTGCTCAAAAAGCAGTAAGCATTGCTCCCCTTGACAGCACAGATTTGGTTAGTATTTGCTTTTGGTGGCAGGGGAGACTTTCAAATAAACACTGTGATGCCTAGCATAGAGTGCATATATGTGCATTTAAAGAAGCATTTTTTCCCTGTGTCCACAAATTCTCCCTGGATGTTTTACCAATGTAAATACCCTTCCACGTGCACAAAAAGCCACCAGTAAAAATTGCTAACTAGCTCCATCGTGTCTTAAAAGCTGCAGCAGATAATGTGTCTCTTACTCTCTGACTTTAGTTTCCTTCTCTGAGCCATGCTGTTGCCTGAGGCTTTTGCTGGTCTTCAGGAGGTGGCTTCTGACTCTTTCCACACAGGCCACCTGCAGACACACAATCACAAAAACCTCAGAGATGCTCCCTGTCCACAGGGAAGGTTCTTTTTCACACTCACTCAGTCGTCTTGGACACAGCTCTATTTTTGCCCTTGCCTTAAAGGAATTATCTTCCACTCTCAGTAACCGAGCTGTTTTGTAGGAAAACAAATGAATGTAGAGCTTGAAATAGGAGGGGAGGAGGGCTGAAGCTGCAGGCCTATGACATTTTAACTAACTATGGATCTTTCACAGCATTTTCTTCAAAAATGAAAAAAAAAAAAAAAAGAAACATTTTCCAGTGATCTCTCTCTTTTCTGAGAAAGCAATGGATGTAAGACAACCATGTAAAACAAACCCAGAAACACAGACTTGTGTTCCTAAGAGGACATTTGTTTAGAATACCACCTTTGAAAGAAATGAAATTGAAATTCAAAGCAAGCTCTTTCCTACCTCTCTCTCTTTGGCATCTTGTATTTTCAGGAACCTCTTCATGGCTGTGATCATACTCTGGGCACACAAAAACGAAGCAACTCCTTCTGCAACAGCCTTCTGGTAGCTTGCAATTAAATGGGACAGCAGCTCCTCCTCGGTTTTGAAGTCTGTAACTGGGAAAATGTTACAGGTCAACTAACTAGCTAACAACACATTCTAGCTAATGAATTCCTTTCCCTGTGTTAAGAAAGAAAAAAAACAGCACAACTTTACTACAAGACACATCCAGAGCATAGAACACTAACAAAAGAAGTCCAAGGTGCAAATCCACAGCAAGTGAGATAATCTCCAGCGTAAATCAATCAGAGCAAGATTCCACATTACTACAACATTCTACTCCTTGGCAAATCAGGCTCAGCAACAAGTAAAATCCTGGCCTTAGAAGTGAGAATAACAAGAACAAATTGCACAGGAAAACTTTCCACCAGACTTCCTTTCTATAGCCAGTCATTTTTTTTCTGATGAAGCCTAGGCTACAAATCTAACCTCTTGTACAGTGTAACAATGAGCAATAAATTTCACTTCCAGAACTTGAAAAATAGAAACCTAAATCCTGGCACTGAGACTGAAGTCCATACTCACCATCCCTTGCAGGGGTACCATGTCCTCTGCAAAGTTTCAGAGAGGACAGAAACAGACAAAAACAAGAAGCATCATCACTGGCTCAAAGAAACATAGTCTAGAAAAGAAGACTCTAAAGAAGACTACGTTCCACTTGCATCTTGCTGGCTGCTTCCCTTTATTTCCTTTAGTAAATAATAGTTTCTTATTGTTCCTTTCATATGGGGTAGGGCACAAACACTAACCCCCTGAGTAATTACAACACTAAATCTTTACAAAGTTTTAGTGTTACCCAGTCCAGAATGCCAGAATAATCAACATTCTGGGCCAACCTGAAGACATAAACCACAGCATGTTTGCTGCACAGCTCCCAGTACTCCATTGGTTTCCTTCCTTCTCCCTTCCATAAGGATCCCATTTCACTGCCATACACAGACATCAGAACTGGTAACACAAACCTATTGATATTTTGAATGCTTTTTCCTTTTCTTCCAGCTTCGCATCCAGTCTTTTTGCTGAAAGCTTCTGGGGGACCTTCTCATTCACGGTTGGTGGCAGCCCATCAGGGTGAAACTTCTGAGCCTTCACATTGAGCCTCGCTACGTTCAGCATCTGCAGGGAGCGGGACATGGTCTTCATCTTCTGCCTCACTGGTGTTCGGGGAACCCCACCTGCAAGGCCACAAAAAGAGACCTTCACCACCAGACAGAGCAGAAACACTGCAATATTCCATAGCAGCTGCAGGGATCTCTACCCCAACAACTGCGAAGCTCTGCACACTGTTTTCCAACTGTTTTGATAAACAGTCTGTGTCTTTGATTTGCTTAAGGATTAGCACTGTCCTTTGGCATAACTCAAATTACTATGTTAATTATGAATCTCACAAACAAAAGCACAACAACAAACATGGAAGCACGCCATTGTTCAAAGAGTATAAATCTTAAGGACTTGTGTTAGTACAACTTGTTGAGAAATCTCCATCATCTTTAATGGTAGCATGCATACTCCCAAGTTACACATACGTCTTTTTTTATTTCCTGGTCCAGCTGTGGCAGATACATCACTGGATTTCCTCTGGTACATCTCAGACAGGCTTTCTGAAAGTTCCACCTCAGATTGGTGGGCATCATCCTTCTCATTAATAGAATCAACTTGCAGCAACCTAGATGATAAAGTAAATCAATAAAGGTACCAAAAAGGAAACAGAAAGGGGATATGCCTGTTATTTCACTGCACACTAACTGGCTTTTCTAGTTGATAGCCCAACTCTCCAAGGCAAGTAACACATGCTAGCAGTCTTCTAGGTCCTCGCTCCCCCGAATCTTGCTCAATAAAGAGAGGACGACAAATAAACAACCCACAACCCACGTGATACCCACCCACAACTCTCAGAACAACCAAAGGCAAGACTAAGTTCTCCAGGTACAACAGAAACATCGCTGACCCATGCCAGGAACATGCACAAGAAAATCTGTGCAATTTAAACTTTCCTGCCCAGGTGTTTTTACATGCCAAGCTTGTTAGATTCAAGGAGCTCGCTGATTTGCTCCCACTGGGAAAGCAACTATGTTCAACATCTCTCAGTGGATCTTATCTAAGAGTAAGACATAAGCCTGCCACTTGTCTTAGGGCTTTGGCTAATTTTAGACCACATGTCACTTTTGAAATGGTCAGCACTTCAATCCAAACAGACACCCAGGCATCATGTCCTTTTTTGTTTTATATTTTTGCTGCATTATATCTCAGTGTATAGTAAACTTAGCTCAGAAATAAGAGTGCAAAGAGAAGCCCTTAATTTCATAACTTAATGCTCTCTAAACAGAAAGTAGAAAATCTCTCACCATTACCCAGACACATTTTAGAAAAATACCTGAATGACTCCATGAGGTCTGAACTTGCTCCACAGGCATTTGACAAAGGATACCACGCTTCAAGCACTGAAGGATGCCAGCGTCCTGTGCGGGACAGCTCCTGCTGGACCCACTCTGGCACAGGGGTTTCTTCTGAAGAGAAGAAAAAAGTCATAATGAAGCTACATGAAAGGATAGAAGCTTTGGCTTTCACTGAGACTCTAGAACAGGTAGCTCCAAAACTTTGGTCCCCGGGGAAAATAGTCAAAACATCAGGCTGGGAGACTGTGTAATAAAGATTCTACAAGGCAAAGTAGGACAGAAATTAGTGTGTCTGCAGCCACATCAAAAACTCTGCTGGCCAGGAATGGCTTAGGGGGCACATTCCAGGAAAACCTCTCCTAAAAGCTGGTCACCAAGCTCAAGCAGCTGTGCTTTACCTAAAAGCTAACAGAAACCAAACCTTTGCTACTGAAGCAAAGAACAATCACTGCAGATCTCCCAATCACAAAACCAGGTCTGAGCTATGTAAGACAAAACAAACAAGCACCAAAAATCACCAAGGAAATCATTAGCTTTAAGTGACCTCTAAATCAGATCTATAGACAATTAAAAGGCGATAAGTTGTGTGTTCCCAGTGCTTACCAGAGCTGGTCGGCACCTCTCCCATTGACACGTCAGTCTCACCCAGCACGCAGCTCACAATATCCGGGAGGTGAAGCGCGTGGTCTTCGGAAGAGCTCTGCGCTACGGCTCCGTCCAGGCTGCACCGCTGGGCTTCAGCTGCCTTCTCGGAGCACAGGACGAGCAGAACTGCAGCACTCGCAGAAAGCGGCGACAGAACCGCAGTGCAGGGGCAGGACGTGCTGGATAGAGACACCTCAGCAACCTACATGGAAAGAAAGGGATATTTGTATTGCCTAGTAATACCCAGAGATCTCAGGTTGCACACAAATAGCTTTAAACTTAATTTTCTAAAAACGGTTCCGATCTTAGACCCAAATGACCAATTTACAGTACAACAAACACTACTATTATTGTGTAACAGTCCATGATTCAAGGCAGACAGAAAGATTTACCATGTGAAGTTCTTCAGTCACTAGAGTCCTTAAGAGCTGATGAAGGAGTGACCGGTTCTGTTCTGCTTGTTCAGCCTGGGAACTCCGCAATATCCAGCTCTCTCCAAGAAAGCTGCCAGCTTGCATCACATTCCAACCTGTTAAGGTACCTCTCAGGAAGATATTGACTGGATGCTGGTGTTGCCTTTGACTCATGGCTAGGGGTTCCAGGATCACCACGCAGCTTTCCTGCTTCTCTTCTCCTGTGCAAGGTTAAAATAAAACAGAAAATTACTATTTGAATACTATAGGTTTCAAAGTTTTCCCTTATGGCATCACAAATCATACATATTTCTAGGCATGCCCAAGTACCATTTTTTATTACCTTGCATGCCGAGAAACAACCTTCCTTCTTGCTGAGGGAAAACTCCTTGTAACGCAGAAGGCTTGGAAAACAAGAAGTTCAAGGTGGAATCCAAGGGCAGGAGCATGGTCCATGGCATGGAGGAAGTGGAATCTCCAGGAAAGCCATGTGCAAGATCTGCTCTGTGGTGGCCGAGACACTGCATCAAGATCTCAGATGACAAAACGGTGCCTCCCGTCTGGCGGATCAGCTCAAACATCGTCCAGTACCCGACGTGATCTGGAGATTCGAGCAACTGCAATAAAACAACAGGCAGGTCTCGAATTAATTATCAGTTAGAAGCCCTCTAATCAAACAATGAACACAGATTGAGAGGTTTTATAGGAACTGGCATAAGAAATGCACACAGTGCCTTTAAAACATTTTCTGAGTGTTTTTATGGACTACACCAGCTCTCCTAGGAATAAAGAAAATACCACACTCACTGAATTGCCGTGCAGCCATTATCTCCAAGCACAGATCCCTGAATTTAGTATCTGGAGAGAATAATCAACTTGAATTACTAGGTTGATTATTCCCTATCCCAAACAGCTATAGCTCCCACCTAACTGAAAACAGAAGACAACCCATCAATCAACACTGTGCAGCCATTCAGGGCTGATGCATCTTAACCTCCACTGGGAGAACTGGAGCCCCAGTTCCGGCCTGTGGCTGAGCAGGATGCTCTAAGGCGGGGGGCGGGGGGGTCCGGATCCCTCCTGCTCCCAGTCGAGGGCTGCAGCAGGAGGCCGCTGGTCCTCCTTGGGCAGGCAGCCGTGAGGAAGGGGTCTGTTCTCGGGGCAGCGCAGAGCGCGGCCTCGCCGCCTACCTTGGGCCACTCGGCCGTGTCCACCCAGTAGAGCGCGACTCTCTGCTCGGCCATCAGCTCGCGCAGGGCGCGGGGCAGCAGCCTCTCGGCCAGCTCGTGCGGCGCGGGCGGCTGGCCGGGCGCGGCGGCGCCGCTGCCGGACACGAACTGCCGCAGCTGCCGGCCGGAGTGCGGGCAGGGCGAGAAGAGGAACACGGCGTTCAGGAAGGCGCCGGGCGGCGGCAGCGCCTCGGCGGCGGCGGCGGCGGGGCGGCCCCTGCGCGGGGGCTTGGCGGGCGAGGCGATCTCGGGCC
>JAVCKT010014174.1:0-13149 GCA_032273925.1 Rhynchotus rufescens
CATCATGATACATAGATCATTTTCTCCTAATACTTTCTGCATTGCTTCCTGGCCTATATCCATGCATGAGACGATTCCACCCCCAAGTGCAGAGCTTTGCGCTTCTCTTTGTTGAACCACACAAGGTTTTTGTTCAACTTTCTCAGGGTCTCTTTTGTTCTCTTCATTTTCCCTGCCCACAAAGCCATATTATGGACATAGCTGCCTGGGAAGACGAATAGGGAGCATTCCACCTCTCCCGGACTTCCATCAGAAAGACATGCTTCTTAGAAACAGACGATCAATAGTATTTCTGTGCCTGAGAGTCTGGCATTTTGTGCCCATAGGTCCTTTGGGATACACAAGGTTGCTTATTGCTACGTTCAAATTGTATGTTGGTCCAGCATACCATGTATGGACTGAGGGGACAAATGGCCTTAACCAACAGTGTCCTCTGTCTGCGTAGGCAGAGATGTTAGTGTTATCAATAGCTCCTGGGAAATTAAGCTGTTAGCGAGCAATATATGGCTTCTCTGTTGTTCTGTGGGAAATACACTCTATTGATCAGATTACTTCACTAAAGCATCAGTAAAATGTCTAATGGCATGTCTGAGAGCTGAATGTTTGGTGCCTGTGTTCCCTCCTACATTGGCCTGAAATGTCCTCTGCAGTCAGAACATGTAATGAGCTTTTGGGTGTCTGAACACAAAATTTTTAAAGTTTGCATCTTTAGTGATTCTACAAAAAAAGATCACCAGCAGACTTTCTAATCAAGTCTTTGTTTTGGATACAGCATGTTGTATAATAAAGCTGAAAATAGTTTTCTTTCTGGGTCAGCTGTCTGTCATTTCTGCCAGTTTCCATATTACTGCTGAGAAAACTGAAATTATGGAAAGAGAATTATATTATATGAATAAACAGATCAGTCTTTCCTAATGCTTTCATTAAAGATTTAGGGGACTAACATAGACACTGTAACTTGTTGTAATTATGTGTTTAGCACTTTTTTCTCTTGGTCCCTCCTTTCCTTTCTTTAGCCAGACACACTGTGTATGTGATCCCCTTCGCTCCCATGTCTTTGTCCACTGAAAATCTACTTTCCTATCCCTTCTCTGATCAATGTGTCTCCCAAACATATTCATCTAGAAGTTTTCCTCTCAGATTAAAACTCTCAATTTCCACCCAAAAACTTCCCACCTCAGTTCTTTCTCTGTATCTCCACTTCCTGGTACACAATTCTTATCCATACAATGAAATCTCTCTTTGTTTGAGGAGTGAAAGCTTTATGCTTCTATAAAACTCTGTCCTGAGATATAAATGTTACACAGCGGTCTCTGCACAAAGGCCTTATGAAAAGAAAATAGCCCCAGAATAAAGAAGCAACTTGTTTCATATGACTCAGCCTTCTGAGTGATGAGAAATGAAGAAATAAATGCTGATGATTATGCCTATGAATCTACCTTACTTAAATATTGTTGAAAAATATGTTAAGCTAAAGTGAAATATGTACTTCTGCCGTTTAAAATATTCTGCTTAGAGGAAGCATAAAATGTCAGGCAGCAATGTCATGGTTCAGCATAGAAGAAAATAGGGATTGCTTTTTAAGATTTTCATGCACTGTTCCATGATCCCTTTCCGATAATGTCAGGAGTTCCAGCTGGGTTGCAAATCCACACAGCAGTGATCACTCCATCAAAACACTGACGGTGTCTCTTTTGAAGCAGTAATAAACATAGGTGTAAATCTTGGAAGCGTTGCACTGAATTTCAAGTGCCTACAACTGTGACCTCAGAAGAATGTTCTTATGCCCACATTAAGAAAGGGCTTCATGCTGCAGCAGAAGAAATGCAAACAAAATGCAAACAGAGGAAATAAAGGCAGTGCTGTATGTAGCCCTGATTTAGCCCTGATTCTGCAATTTCTAATTAGGAGTAAATGCTGATGAAGCTAAAGTGGTTTTTGTTTTGTTTTGTTTTGTTTTTAAATCATCAGTAAGAACTAGGTGGCCTGCTCCACAGTGGAATTGATTTTCTTAATATAGGGGATACCATGAAGAACAGGTAGATAACAGATATTGCAGAAACTTATGCTCATCACAGTCTCTTAAGATCTTATTTCTAGAGAAAAAAAAAAAAAAAAGCTGTAAAATTGAAAATAGTCACAAAGGCTTTCCTAAATGGAATTTAGGATAGTCTCATTATTTATTTTGTAGGACATACAAATATACATAAGATATAACATGGCACATTTTGTTCCAAATGAAACAGAGCACTCAGATTGCTGACTCTCATTAGGGCTCTCATTCTTTTGCATCTGCCCTTTGCTGTTTCAACAGATTATCTAGAAATTTCAATCAGACCCATCTGAAAGTGCTTAAAAAAAAAGATTAATGGACTCGTTTGGTTGTGTCTAAGTTGAGAGTAAATTTCAAAATACTTTCAGTATTTAGATGCAAATATCGACGGTCTTCCTGAAATTGCTGCTAAGTATCATGGGGAAACTGATGTATTAATTCTTCCCTCAATCAGCCTATCTTGAGGATAGCAGTATATGTAAAATAATGTTCTGGAGCCTTAATTGTCATTATGGCCACTAGTTTTCGGTCCCCTAGTTTTGATGATGAGTAAGATGTTTCCTTTACTTTATTATTACGCCATCAATATTCTGCCAAGTCAGTAATACATGGGATCCTGAAAAATCCAAAGGAATGCATTTTCTGCCTATTTTTAAAGATAAGGACATATTATTACTAAGCAGCAACAAAGATATCATCAAGAGTTAATTTTAGACATTGTTTATATCCTGCATCAAAATACCTGGATTTTCAATACTTAACTCCTATTATTCCTATCACTGTTTTTAACTTTAAGCATATTGAACTGTATGCTTTCATACAGTGACAGAATCACTAACGCTGCTTGAAATGACTGGTATTTTAAAGTTTGAAAAAACAAAAAAAGATTTTTTTTTTTTATCTTTTGGTGAACATTTCTAGCTGTTATCTAGTCCCTCTGGGGGCTCATTTTGAATTCTTTACATTTTGATTGAAAGAAAACTTGGGCTGGAGATATTAAGTGACAGCATTTTCTGTCTTTCTAACAACTCTCTTATTTGCAATTCAGTGATGGTACGGATCATCAGCTTTCGCTTTTTGCACAGTAGACTGCAAAACAGCTACTCTGTGTACTGAACACTGAAAACTCAAGCTGGTAATTGTTGGTGTAGAGAACCTCATTTTGAGATACTGTGCCTACTGACTAGAAATTTCTGATTCCCCTAATAGTTCGCAATTCCACAGTTTCCCTATAATGTAACCAGTGGCCATGAATTCCACTTACTGTTTACTTCCATGAAAACAAAAAAGACTCCATTCATTCTTTTTTGCATTTAGACTTCTCCAACTCTGATTTAAATTTTTTTTTTTCCTCTAATTTTCTCTTGGGTTCCCTGGAGAGACAGCAAGGATATCAATGTTGTCATGATTACCCTTTTAATTATAAAAAATGTTTCATTCACTAAGTAAAAAAAAAAGTTTTTTTTTTTTTCTGAGCATATCCTAAGAGCATAAATATATTTCAGAGTGAGATAGAACTCAACGTTATTGGGAAACAACCAACAATTCACATTCTTATAAACCTTCACTCCTTCTTTTCTTAACAATCACTACTGTGTTTTCTTTTGTTAAGAGTATAATATTTATAAATGACTGTGTCTGACTGTGTAGAGACTTGTATATGTGTGACAGCAAAAAAGTCAAGGTCAGAGTCAGCTGACCACCAGATGGGACTGAGATAGGGCTCCATCATCATTTGCCACCTGTACTTGTTTCTAACTTCTCACACCAGAATTATTACAGAAATTAACAGCTTTACGTAAGCAGGGGGCAAACATTATTAGCAGAATCAAGCCTGTTGTTTTGTTATTTTCCCATGGCTGGGCAGAAAGTGGAGGTAGAAGATGGCTCTAGGTGCTGACAAATACCCAAAATAGGTAGTTTTTGAGAGAAGTGAATGCCTGGCCCTACTCTGTAGTCATCCTGTTGCCTCATCCTGCTGATGCTCAGAGCATGGGAAGAGAATCAAGGAGTCCCCTGCTATGCTTGCCTAGTGTTCCTAGGAGGGCTAGCAGGACTCATAGGAGCAACCTGATGGTCGTCTGGATGTTCCCCGCTGTCCTCTCCATTCTCTGTCCCCTCTGTCATAGTTCTGCCATGGCAGGGAATAGCTTGGGGGGGCATGTGAGGAAAGGAAAGACAGAAGCATTTGGTGAGATATGGAAAATAATAGGAAATGAAAGACAGAAAATGACAGAAACAGAAAAGAGAGAAAATGAAAGAAAATAATAGGAACAACCCTCAGACACTTTGATAGCTCTCTCTCACCACCTCCCTTTTCTCTGTACTTCTTCCAGGTTCTTCCAAATTGCCCAAATTCCCTGTTTTCACTCAGCCTTTCTACCACATAGGCTCTTTCACTGTGTTTGTTACAAAAATACAAAAACAAAACAAAACCACCTAAATCTTATCAAAAGTAGTGATATGGTCAAAATCAGTTGTTTTGTCCTATATTCTTATGGTGGCAACTATCAGTGTGTTGCATATATTACAGAGACAATGTCTCTGTAATGCTGGGTCTGGTAGGTATTCATAAAATATTACCCATAAAATATTACTCAGTTACCCAAGGAATCATTTTGATCATGCTGTGTTTATATATTATCTAGTTCAGCTATCTGTTTTTAAGTCATTCTTAATCACACTGGTTAATACACTAGAATATAATTCTTGCAAGGTTTATAGTTATTTTGGCAAATGTGTATCAGCACTTATTACTTTATGATATTGTCCATGTTATTTTTATAACTTGCACTTCAGCACTAATCAAGTACAATCCTACTAAGCATCTCGAACATTCAAGTGGAACAAACATATTCAATCTTTATGACCTTTTTAAGAAACAAGTGGACTTTACTCCTTTTGCATATCTGTAAAATTAAAACAATGGAATCAATCAAGCTACCTTCTTCGTTTTGTAATATTGTGTTCCCATTTCTTAGTTAATCTTTCCTTATGCTTGCAATTTTCTTTAAATTAAAGAGAGGTAAAATGGATGAAGTACTTCAAAACCAACTCAAATATTGGAAGCCTGCTGTGTCTGTTCTCTTCCTGAAATTACAGATAAAGTAGCTTTCTCAACAGCACTACTCACTGCAAAAATTGAAATCAGATATCCCTACAATGTGCTTCACTTGATAATGAGCATATCTCATCTGAAGGACAATGCAAGTTCACATTTTTCCAGTTTATATTGCTTTATACTATTTTTTTTCTTACGCCAGAAATAAGGGGAATAAAGTGTGAGTAAAACTAGTTTAAAAAGTCTTTGTGTTCCATGAACACATTTGAGGAGGTGAGCAAACCTCTTCAATATGGAACAAATTATTCTGGTGCATGAACTAGTTTCTTCTTTTACATGTAGCTGTCAGGGTCCCAGTGGTACTGATAGGTTAGAATCACCCTGACCTGGCACTTCTATCTGCCACCCTTGCTCAAAAGGCTTGAAAATCAAGGTTCTGCTCTATAAGGAAAGAACTTAAAAATTCCATAGTTGTGGTGGAACAGTAAGGTGCAAAATTATCGTCACTTGATGATAATGTCATATGCTAATTTTATCACCATCATTAGTTTCCAGGATAAATAATGCAAACATGTTAAAATATTACCAGTTATTATTACTGTAGCACCCAGACACTTCAATCAGCGCCTTTTGGAAGGCACTGTGTGAACAACTAGTAGGAGACCAGCTATGACTCAGAGAGATTATATGCTAAGTAATGAAAAGTGGCGGAAAATCATTACTCTTGGGGCAGGGAAGGAGCATTAAGACATGAAAGGTCAGACAGACATCAATCAGGAATTACACAGATTGAGTTGATCCAGCATGGGAGTAAGGAAACAGATGAGACAGACTTTTTACTCCCTTTCCTGTTCTCCTTATTATAGAGCTTTTTTTCCTATTGGTACTTTTCTTTTTTTTTTTTTTTTTTTTTTTTTTTTTTAATTCATGCCTCCTAGTCATGTAGATTAGGAAACTGGTTGGAGTGTGGAAATGGAGACATGGGAGAAAATGGGAGAGGTGGCATATAGTGAAGTACTTCTTGCTTGTCTGTTTAGCTGGGGCACTTTGCTGCTAGGAAGTGCAGAAGCAAATTGAGGTCCATGAGCTTAATGAAAGCCATTAAGTTTCCAAGCAGGTCTTCAGTGAATGTGGGAGATTTGTTGGATTTAGTCTAAATTTTCCTACCCTACCTAGATCTGGGTTAAGACATTGTTTGCTCCTGCTTTGACCAAACTAGGCCAACTTTGAGCTTTTTCATTAACATAGTAAGGCCTGTTGGTCACACAATGAATCAACACTGGAATGACAGTAATCTATGTCACTAGGAGGTTTGAAACATTTGCTTTTTCTACGTGTTTTTAATGTAAAGTTTGGGTTAACAATCTTCTGCATTAATTCTTCTGGCAAACTCACACATAGAAAAAATAGATTACTTAGATCCTTTTACCCTTAAAAAAAATCCTCCCACTGATGTTCACATAAATGACTCTAAGCAGCACACACTCCATTCTAAGGAGCCTCACTGACTATTCATTCATCTAATAGTCAAGCAATAAATCTCAGCCTAACCTTTCTACTCAAATCTTGCTGTTCATGAAGTTTCCATGGGGGAACATTCATTGCTTTAGATCGTTTCCCCTCTGCTTGTGAAGGTACTACCATCATTCCTCTTATGTATCAAATTAGGAGTTGTCTGCTAGCACAAGTTATTCGTCAAAAATAGCATGTCTAGGTTGGGATGTGGGCAAGTAATTTTCAGTGCTAGAACAGAGGGACTTGATGTTTCTACATGTGAACTTAGAAATGGACTTCTGCTGCAGTAGGCAAAATTGCAGTCAGCTCTGGTACTTCAATGGTAGTTCACAAAATTGTTGTGAACTTAAAATATTCATGTTTTACCTGAAGAGCATTGTCATTATATGCAATAAAATGTTTAGAAAGCTGTTGATAATGTCTCCTTATGCTCAAGTTACTAAAAAAGGTGTATTTTTTACAAGAGGAATAGCTAACTCACTTTGTAACCACCTTATGAAGAGCTTTGCTTCTCACCTCAGTGCAGTGAGCCAAGTCAAACTCTGCAGAAGTGATGGAGGGACTGGGAGCAGAACCCTGAGTTGACTATATCATACTGTGTCGGAGTGAAGCTGGTCCTGTTGGGAATCTGCAAGAGACAACTAATGTCTACCTCGTTGTAAGTCATCTTGCTGCCCATCAGCATTTTTGGCAAGGAAGATGGCGTTGGAAATTGCCTCAGCTGATGGAGGTAAGGTAGGAGTCCTGCATTTTCTAATAGGAGGAGCCTCTGTTGGTGTGGTGGATTCACAAGTTGAGTCATCGTCATCACACTGACTGTATTTTCCACACACGCTAAATTCTCTTAAAAAAAAAGGCAAACAAATTTTATGAGAAAATCCAATCTTTTCATAGGTGCACTGGTTCACAGAAATGGTTATTTCACATCTGGGATCTCTCTGTGTAAAAAGTATACATAATTTTATAACTCATCAGCTCTAGGAGATGTCCAAGCATGCTGGAATAGGACCATAAATTTCTAGGAGATAAAACATTTTGATAGGAAAAGAAAATTTCAACAAAATAAGCAAGATCTGTGCTGTTCTGGCATCCATTATAAAAAAGACAGTCAAAAAAAAAATCCTGCTTTTTATTTTATGACAGTATATAAGAAAGCTGAAAAATTCCCAACTTCCAGTAAAAGATTAAAAATATACTTCTCCCCATTTCTTAGAAAACTGCTCTGTTAAATCTAAAATTTAAATCATAGTATTTGATTATCAGTGCTCACCAAGAGGATTACAGAACAGTCATTAAATCTTATTACAAAGCGAAGTGCAGAAAGTAATTGCACATATTTGTAAGTAGCTTAGAATTGATTAAAAATGCATAAAGAAAAAACTGCAAAATTTTCTTGAGGCTCAAGCCAGCTAACCCCTCTGGGTAAACAGACATCAGCTCATTCCTCTGGTAACCTTCTCTGTTTTCCCCTGATGTGGCAAGAGGAGGATTTCTCCCTGTTTTAAGGACAATGACACTGTGTGTGTGATCACTTGAATTGCTATGAGCTGTTTGAGATAGGGAAGGCCTGCATTCATATTAAAGTTAGGGAGCTTTAGGAGAAGCTCACCAAGTTTAATTTAAGCTGTTCCTCGGGCTAAGCCTTTCCTTCCCCACCCCCATCCTCCTCAGAAGGCTGCTTTAAGGCTGCATTTTCAAAGCAGTGTATGGGGAATTAAGCGCTCCAGTTCCATGGCTGTTAATGTGATTTTGTGAGCAAATACCCTCTACTCTAGCACCATGCTGAAACTGTAGCCTGCTCTGAGCTTTTAAACGTTCCTTTCATGCAAAAGAGCTGTGCTAAATCAAGGTAACTTTAGAAGCTTATTAGCTGTGAGCAAGTTAGTGGCACATGGGGCGTTTAGTTACATGTTTGTGTGGGCTGAGTAATGAGGCAGTCTTTCCTGCAGAGGTTGAGGGGGAGGTAGAGAAGGTAGTCAGGAGGAGATGGAAGTTTTCCTTGTTTTCTTCTTTCAGTAAGGAGGGCATGTGAGGTCACTAATTACCACTCCCATATTGGCAAATGTGCAGCATTACATCTTACCTTCCTGTCTCAACATTGACAATCATGTGAAAATAGGACTGAAGGGATTACAAAAGATTTTTGTATTTATCTGGAACATTTTTAAGGGCTTTTGAATAATCTTAATTTGTAAGTAGGAGAAAAATGCACATTTTGTCAACTTCATCTCACAGCATGGGACTAGACCTGTTTAACTGTCTTTCAAGTTAATACGAATTTAAGAACTAAAGCACTACAAAATGAGTTGAGAATATCTCTCTCATAGTTTACTATTGATTTACTGTCCTAACATTTCTGAGAATTACCCATAGCATAATCTATAGAACCAAAAGATATCTTTGCAAATTAGCTGTCTCTTCGGGTTTTATCTAAATCCTTCAAAATTGCTCTTTTTTTCTCAAAAGTCACCTAAGAATCTTAGTTTTCTTTTCTCTGGTAAATAAAACTTCTTGCCCCAAGGACTGCGGAGAAAAACTCAAAGATGTGAATGTCAGAGCCCAGGGAGTGCCAGCTGAGCCCTAAGGTCTGGGTACCGGGTGCTGAGGGAGACCCCAGCATGAATTGTGCCCTCACTGCCAAGTGCTGTCCTGCACACTCTGATGATAGTAGGCAAAGCTGGAGCCAGTAACAGGATCCACTGGTGGCCCTCAGTGTGGCACAGGGGTGAACCAGGTCAGGGATCATCCAAGGGATTTGGTCAGGAACAAAAGGAGATGGGACCAGGGATGGAGAGACAGCGCTACACAATGAGGTCCAAGTCCATCCAGGAGACAGGGCCATGGCAGGGCTGGGATCCCACTATAGGCCTGCTGGTCACAGACTAATAGCCCCTGGTTGGACTAAATTTGGATCCTGGGCCTAGGAATGTTGGAGAGGTCAGGACAATAGGGTCCGTTAGAGCACTTAGGACCCAGAACCCTGCCAAGGCAGCAACCTCGGAACCTCATGCTTTAAGATCATGATTTTGAAGCAAGTTTTACTGTTACGGAAAAGACAGTGATGCTTCCTGAACCACAATTTGGCAGAGATCAGAGACTGCACCAAAAAAGGCTCATGGAATGGTTTGGTCACATTTGCCTTGCCTTTTTTATATACTCAAGACATCAGTATTGATGACTCTTGGAATCAGAATACTGTGCTAAATGAGCCTTTGGTCTGACCCAGCGCATCCCTTCATATATTCTTATGTCCCTCTAGGGGAATATTTACAAGTTACCTGCAAATAATAAATGCTTTATAATCAAGGAAAATTAATCCTATGAATTTCCTTTGCTGACTGGTCTAAGAGTCTGCAACTCCTTCTGTGATGAACAGGAAGCAGAGTTCAGCTTGCAGCATGCTTCTGCCCCAAACCTGGAGGTTAGACATCCATTGGCAGGATATACCTTTTGCATCTTTCTGTTTTCCATGCTCATGTAGTAGTAGCAGCAGCAGTTGAGCATTTCTGGAAGTCGCTGGGTTTAAGGGAAATTACACCTTTGGAAATAATGTAGTAGTGTGAACAAAATTGCTGTGTCCTATGGAGCGAGGTTGATTTTGTGCTCTCTCTTCAGTCTGGCTCTGAGTCTAATTTTTAGGGACCATTTCTAGTAGGGATGGAGGCAGGAGTAAGCATGTTTCCTGTTAGGAGCTGCCAAATTCAGTAGAATTTTCAAGAGAGGCAAGGCTGCCTTTTCAAGAGAGGCAAGGCTGCCACAGCTTCATATGCACAGCTCCAGCCATTTGTGATGCTGAGCAGGTCTTCCCAGTAAGCACACATGCATGCAATATGCAATGTATACAATCTGTGTATACACAGCTTGCCACACAGATCAGCACAGACAGAAACATGGTACATATGCAGACATGAACAATGAGAATGGCCTCATCCCATGCCCTGCTTTGGCTGATCAAAATGAAATGGGAGCTGGCTTGGACCCCTGGTCTCTCCAGTATCTAGCTGGCCCAGACTACTGTCTGCTGTGGTACGTGGCTCCGATGACTGTCATCCTACTCTCCAATTAATATAGCTTGATATTTGCTAGGGATTACATGCAGCTATCACACACACCCACACAACATGTACACAGACTGATCTCTTTGGTTGGCCCCTCTTTTCCTGCCTTTGGGCCTTCTCATGGTAAGTCTCATGCGATTCCAAGGTGCTCTTTACTCATGTCCCATAATGGTACCTCTGGTACCTCTCTGTAAGGTTACAGGTAGAGCTGCTCGCGTTCACTTACTTTCATGGGTGTCAGGGGCCTGAGGGTCTGAGGGCCCTCCTGTAGAGGCCCTAGGCTGGACAATATCAGGAAGCTCTATTCTGGTGAGATTTTGGGGATTCCACCAGCTATCCATCTTTTATGTTCCTTTGTGGTTATCAGCAGCAGAGCACTGTGTCAGTGGAATGAATGGGTAATTTCTGTTACAATAAGTATTAATTAGCTTGCATTTTCTTGGAAAATAGCAACATCAAAAATGTTTTAGGTTATCCTGTCACTTGGAGTGTTGTCTCCTGTGGTGGTCCCATTAGACATGTTGGTATTATTCAAGGATTAGTTTGGATCTCCTTTATTTATTTGTTTTTCAGTTGAAAGCTATTGACTCAGTATCTTGACTGCTCTCCCTGCTCTTAATTGTGGAGTAATGACCCCTTCTTTGGTCTGAGCACTCAGTCAAGATCTTGTAACCTTTAGCTTGTGGCCAAAGGAGTGTAATTTAGGACTAGTCAATAAGAGCGATACAAGTCATAGACAAAGTTTTCCCTAGTGATTCAAACTCTGTAATTGTCCCTAGATTAATATTCAATACTAAAACGTATCATAAACAGGATATAGGGAAGATTTTTGGATTTGTGGATCTGCCCAGGAATCACAATTTGGCATGTATTCCCAACACTTGGTGATGACTCAAGAAAGTCATAAAAGTTTCAAAGCATATGCTTGAGTGGGGTCCTAAATCTAGTGCTTTTTTTTGGTAAGAGGTATCCTTCATGGTTATTTTGTTTGCCCAGAGTATTTCTATGCACACTCATCATTTGTTACTCATCATTTGTTTATAAACAGCCAAGGAAAATGGAGGAGAACTGCAGTTTGCTTAATAACTGCCTGGAGAAAACTTAAGCTGATCCCACTATAAATGAGCGGGCATGAGAATTTGCTTTAATAGCTTTCAGTTCATTTGGTAATGCAGAAATTTTGTTTGATTTTTGCCATTTTTTTATGTAGTGTTCTTAGGTAATGACTATTTAGATGGCTTATATTCTTGCATTTTACTTTTTTTTCCCCCATTTCAGGAGATTAACCAGTGAAATCCTCCCCTCTTAAAGTCAGTGGCAAAACTCCCACTGAATTCAGGATTTTACTCAACCAAAGAGTTTCTTGGAAATAAGGTATTCAGATACTGGGTTCTGAGATGATGTTCATAAACTTAGTGCTGTTTCCTCAAAATGAAAATTCTTATATATTTGAGCCTCAGTGAGCCTCGGTGTGAGAAAACCAGAGCTGAAATATTTCTCCTTGAAAACTGATTTATAGCCTTGGAACTTAACGTTGTCACCAAAACTTATAAGACAGCAATGAACTCAGCTCTCCTTATTGCTTTATACATTGCCAATAACTCCATCGGTTGCTTGAAGAGGAAAAGACAAACACAAAAAGAAGAATGAGAGGGCTTTCATTCCTGTCTGGACAGGTCCGAAGATGCCTGTTGAGGCAGATTCTGCTCTGATAGACTTGTGTAAATCTCAGCCAGACAGCAGTGCCAGACATAGACTGTGAATCTGTGGGAGCCTTTCACGTCCCAGGTGACCTTCATTAGGTGCAGATTCAGACTGGCATGAGCAACCTTTTGCATCTGCTGCAGGATTTTTCTAATGCCAGTGCTACCTCAGCCCTTTCATCTTTGAACTCTTGCATGGGGCCAGGTGACAGTATGCAATTCGTTGCCTGACCATGGAAAGAAGGTGACGCTTTCCCAGTGTGATGCCCCCAGATGACGGCGTGCAGCAGGAGCTGCTTTGTAGCAAGGCTCTTCCTTGGGACATATCCTCATGTAATAATAGCTCAGGAGCATAAGGTACATGGAAAATGCAACTCACCTATACAGGGGTGGGATTTGTTGCTGAAAGGCTTCTCTATGCAATACCTTGTCTCACGTTCTTTGGCCAGTTTACCTTAACTAAAATACATACTTTATTTAAGAAGGAGTAAAGGTATTTGTGCTTTACGGGAACCCTGAAGACTCTGCTGTAATGGTTCTGCTTTTGTGGAACCTGAGTGACATAATACAGACAGGGCTGGATGAGTTACTGAGAGGCTGATTCCAAGAAGAGAAGAGAGTTTGTTTCAGATTTGAAGAGCTAAAGCATATTTTAGTTTTTATATACCTGTTATGCCTTTCTTCTCTTCCTTCCTTCCTTCCTTCCTTCCTTCCTTCCTTCCTTCCTTCCTTCCTTCCTTCCTTCCTTCCTTCCTTCCT
>JAVCKT010014181.1:0-15913 GCA_032273925.1 Rhynchotus rufescens
GCAACTCATCTCCTTGCTTTTGGGTTTTGACTGTGGGTAACTGCGTGCCTGGGAAGAACACTCTCCCGTACTGTATTTAATATTTTTATTACATGCTATGAAAAGATACGAAGATCATCTGTTTGTAGCCCATCCTTCAAAAAACAATCTACTAATCCAGTTTAAAACACACATCTTGATCTCTAAAAAGTTACCAGTGCAGTATGAACATGACAAAGTTGTCAATTTCCCCTAAATTAGCCAGTCAAAATATTTTTTCTCAAATCCAGATTCTCTTGTAAAAATTCTTTATATTTTATAAAAATAGATTTTTCTTGAAACCCATTTTCAGCAAAGAGACCACCTCTTTGGCAACATTGTTAATGTTATTTAAATTGTTATGTCATCAGGTATCCCCCTTTACCCCATTCCCTAACAGAAGACTGTTTAGTTCACATGATATAAAAGAAAAAAGGAAAAATAAAAAAAGTTGCAAAATTATGTTCTCCTTTTTGCAATTTTTATTGTTCCTCTTTAATTTATGTGGGGGAGTTTACCAATCTGATTGGATCAATGTTTTGAAAAGAAGAAAAGAAAAGAAAAATCTTTTTTCTCGCTTTTAATCCCATTAGTTCGTAAAAATTGTTTTTGTTTTATTTATTTTTTTTCAAATGAGTGAATGGTCATCTTAAAAAGACCCACCTTCAAGGAAGGTAGTAAAACTAGCTGGCCGGGTAAAAATCCCTGCACATTGTTATCTATGTATATTATATTCAACAACGACAGCTATGAAAGAACATTCAATGCATCAAAGTTTTTTTTTTTTTTCTTTTTCTTTTTCTTTTTTTTTTTCTAAGCATTATAAAATCCTTTCCTGTTCATCACAGGATATCCAATGTTTTAATACTTAGGCAACACTGGCTTATAAAGTCCATGGTTGAATATAAGCCTTGAAGAGTTTTTTTTTTTGTTTGTTTGTTTTGTTTTGTTCGTATATATATTTATATATATATATTTTAGTAAGTAAGGATATGAAATTCAGGATTTGTGGGTTTTATTGGTTTTAAAGGAAACTTGCAATACTCTGTCTCCTAAACGGTATCCATTAAGGCTGGCAATGGCCATGGCGGCTTCGTCGTAGTTGGTCATGGTGACAAAGCCAAATCCCTTGCACTTGTTGGTGTTGAAATCACGGATCACCTTGACGTTGTTGACCGCTCCGAAGGGACCGAACAGCTGCCACAGCACGCTCTCATCCGAGTCGGGAGACAAGTTGTAGACGAAGATGCACCAGCCGGTCCCGGTGTGACCAGGGATGTTCATTCCCACCAGGCTCGTCATGCCATCGATTGTGATCGGGGAGAACCTACCGAATAAGAACAGGGGTCTATTCTAAATATATCTCTTGGCACAAAGTACGCGGAACCAAGACTTTCAAGTGAAAAACAATCCTACATCAGTTAAGGGTCACGATCCAAGCCCCGGAAGATGGCTTCATGGCCACCTTTGGTCCCCAGCTCCTGCTTAAGTGGAGGGGAGCTAAGTATACTCAATAAAAACACCAAATCCAGGCACTAAGACACTTCCCCTCAAGCATAAACTAGATGTATACAATGAGCTAATAAAAGAAATGCTTAAGCACAATCTAGGTCAAAAAGGGCCTGTTCATGCTGTCACAAATACGAGTTCATGTAAAAAGGCCTGTAGCAATTTACCATATATTTCCATTACTAAAATAATGTAGTTTCAGGGCCATGGAGATCTAACGTTTTAGATTTACTAGTCTGTGGTGAAAAAATCAGATTTATTTTAAAGATTATCATAGCTGCATCCTGACAGTGGTGTTTCATAATAGTAGCCTCTTCAGCTAAAAATACTTCTAGGTTTCGGGCGAGCTCTCTAAGTGGTAAATTCACTTCCCCTTCCTGACACAGTTCTTAGCAGACGAGCGTCGCTCTGCTCACAGAAGCTCCCACAGCTGGCCATATATTAAAGGAGATTTAGGCAGCAATTGTGGGTGAAGGAGAGCGCAGGTCTGTGGGGGAACGTTTGCCAACCAGCACCTCCCTACCGAGAGACTCCACCGGCCACGGCCGAATCCGAGGCCCTTCCAGCAGGCAGGTGCTCCTACAACATCTAATTCAGGTTCTAACTTTTCTCCTCGCCATCTTTTGCAGCCTATTGTCTGCATTTAAGCACTAGTTCAGAAACCTAAAGCCAGGCTAAACTCCGCTTCTTACCAGCGAAGACCACGAGCTTCAGGCTTCAAGCTCAGCATAATTTTCCTTTCATTGGTTTGATTAAAAAAAGACACAATTTTCAAAGCTACACTCAACAACTAAGTAACAGACAAGCCTTAAAAACCCAGTTTCAACCTGGATGCAATGAATTTTAATACCCAAAATGAGTAATAATTCCTCAGGACTTTTTGAACGAGAACTCAGGGAATGCAAATGGGAAGAAAAAAAAAAAAAAAGGATCTCACAAGGTAGCTGAGTAGGAAGGTGGCTCTCAGGCTTTCCAAAATTTCTGCTTTGACATTTCTAATATTTTCATCTGCATTTAGCAAACTGTATTACGCAGTGTCTATTAAATAACTATAAAAGGAGCTACACGCTTTGATGACTGCTCCCTGTTCTGCTGACTCCTGACGGTGCTTTATATGTATATTTGAGGAAACGAGACACTTTGGAATATAGATCTTAAGCTCAGAAACACCACTGGGTGCAGCTATGCTATAAACGAGCAGTTTGCAAACCCTCAAAGCACTGGGCCCTCAGATACACATATAGGTTTGCAAAAACCACTTATAAGAAAACAAATGGCAATTTTCTTACCAAACATCACTTTTTACAACATCCTTTTATTTCTCTCTTGGTTAGTGAGGCTAGAAATATTACTGACTTGTTCAGCCTGGCTCTGATCTGCTGCACATCCCCAGCTGCTGCAAGCAGGGTGGGCTGGACACGGCCCATTTGTACCAGTTCCCTTCACTGGGAGATTTAAACAAGGCCAAGACTGAGAGTTACTAAGTGCTCAACAAGCCTAAATTTCATATTTAGGGATAGGATTTGAAGCCCAATACTGAAAAACGGAAACTGTGCTAGCAATACACGTAAGCCAGGAAAGACTTGCTTTTCTGCAAGGTCTAAATTTAAAATGAAGCTTGATGCTAGTGTATAGACCCAGTAAATGGTGTTATTTGTAAAATCTGTACTAATGCACAAAGCCATGCATGTGCTATAGGCATGTGCAATAGGCTATATTTTAAAGTTTTGCATTCTTAAGGTATGTTTCAGTGAGGTAAAGGATTAAAGTTTCATATAATCTACTGGTGAAAGGCTCTCTCCTGCAAACGTTAAATAGTTCAAACCTGCACGGCTGCTTATCTACCCTGGGCATAAAGGCTGTTCTAAACTCCTGGGAATCTACACATGACACTAGTACGAGCAGAGCTATAAGATGCATGCAGGTGAGCTGCAATTAGGATTACAAGGAAACTTATATTTTTGCAACCTCTTGCCTGCAAAAGCGTCTTTGAGGTTTGCCAGGGCAATGAGTACAATTGTTTGAGATTTGCTGAGAGGAGAAAAATAATCAAGTCACTTAAGAACCACTATTGGAAAAGAGCTTTTGTGATTTTTAAGACCAACTTTGCAGACGCTATCAGTAGACTGACCATGAAGAAAGCAGCTGTCTAACTTCAGAAAGGCAGCCGAGCTGCGCTACTGCTGCGTGTAGCTCACGTGAAAGGAGAAAGGAAATTCTCACTTGTTAGGACCAAGTATCGTCTGTCCTGCATCAGTAGCCACTGAAATTCTGCAGAGGTTGGTACGTTTTTAGAGAAAGAAAACCCTGAACAAAAGCATCTTTCTGAGCAGTGCTTGTGCCCAAGAGCTCTGGAAGGTTTTTGTCATTGTATCAAGGGTAAAAAAATGAGGGGAGAATGCATGGGATGCGGCTTGTGGTAAAATCAGGTGGTAATTTCTGACTCACCGTATTACTATCATCCCTAACCATAAAGTTAATAAACCAAGTATACTGATAAATTCATGAGCTGGAGCTTCTGGAAAGAAACTAAGGCTCTGTTTTCAGCATTAATTTTCACTTACAGGAATAGTCTCAAAATTTACAATTTATTTATGCAACAGCTACTGCAGCAGCAGTTAAACTGCACCCACTACAAGCTACTTTACAGACATACTTACCATAAGATTTACAGGATGAACTTAAAAAAAAAAGAGAAAAAAGCTCAAAGATTTTTCAAATGTGGCGAGTAGAACATGTCAGCAGATTAAGTGTTTTCTCATCTGTATAGTGAGGGGGATGGCTGGACATCTTGGGGTAACATCAGGAATGAGCCTAGGCCTCTACTTTGCTGTGGGCTTGGCTGGCGTTGATGTGTGTCATTAGAGAAACACCAGCAGCATGTCAGCTCATTTAGCTATCAGATCAAACACGGAAACATTCATGAAACAGCACAAACATTTACAAATCCGCTCAATTTGAACACACGAGTACGCGCACAGACACATATACACATGAACATATCCCTATTTAAAAGAAATAAAAAGAAATCTCTAACACCAAGAAATATTTGCAACAAATGATCAAGCCTGTAACAAAAGAAACTTAGGGCTGATTAAGGTGCACGCAGCTATAACTTTTAGAGTCAACTTGCGAGGAAAGATGTAGGAGAATGAAGATCTTGTTGTGAGATTTAGGTAACAATGGAATAATTCCTCATTCAGCTGGTAAGTTTTACATTCAGATCAGAGGGTAGTTAATAACTCAGGTTAATAGTCCTGATTCTGGACAAATCGCCATTTATTAGCAGGATGACTGGAGTTAGAAAGCTTGTAGCTGTTGCACCTAAACCATTTGAGAAGCCCACCTGTAAATAAAAAAAAGGTTGAAAAAAAAAAAAGGCAAGAGAACCCACAGAATTTGTGTGTGGCCTTTAACGTAACAAAAACAACTGAAGTCCAAACTTAAAAAGAACTTGACATGCTGGTGGAAGAAAAAAAGGAATTAAAAAAAATAAAGTTAGTGAATTAAAAAAAAATAAATTGTAGCACCAATCTGTGCCAACATGGACATCTGGCAATCTGTGGAATTCTAATTACCTCTTTACGCCATAGGCCATATTAAGCAAATTGTCCAGCCTGAAAAGAGAAGGAGGGTCTTTGGGTTAATGTCTCACAGATGGCAAGATCGCTCAATGGAACTATTATTAATAGTGTTCCAGTTTCAAAGAAGAAACGTTCAACAAGTTTCCCACACATCTAAGGAGTTTCAAGACTAGCGGCCTGCTCTGTTGAGTTTCAGATTGTGTTTGATTTCCATCCCAGCATATATGGTAATCTTTAAACTTGTCCACGTTCTTAATGAAAAATTTCATTTTCAATGTTTTACTTCCACCCCCCATGCGTTATATTGGTATAGAATTTCCGCAAATAATTCTACTGTTTACCTTATATTTACTGTAAACTAGAAATATCATATTTTTCCCAACTGTTTTAACATAAAGCTTTCATTCTGTTAGGATGCATTCAATAATAATAGCCCAAAACATATCAACCTAAAAGATGACCAAGTTTTGCAGACTTGCTTTACTTTGACATGCACTACAGAAAGTGGATTATCCATTGAAGGACTTGATGATAACCTCAACGGACACAAAGATAAACTAAATTTATATTTGGTTTTGTATCAATTGTTTAAGGACTGCCTTTTTCTATAGTCTTCAATTCATTAGCACTTTCTACCCTGAAAAATTTGCATTATTTTTCTATAATTTTCTAAAACCAATATGCACCTCAGTTATGCTTTTTTTTTTCCCTTTTTCCTTTTTTTTTTTTTCTCTCTTTCCTCGAATAAAGCCTTTTTAGTTGACTGCCAGGTTGCCTGAAACTAATCCTACAACATAAAAGTAACAACAGAATGTAATGCTAATCCTGGCTTATGTATCAGATGGAAGCAGTACATTCAAAATGCAAAGCATAAAACACCCCTGAAAGCACCTGAAGAATCATACCAAGGACTAGTACGAGGCCTCTTTATACTAAGAGCAGGTATCTCAGGCTAATAAATTTAATGATACCTCTACTGAGTGGAACAGACTCAGCTTTTTTCCTGGCTACCAATCCACTGTCATTAACATCAAAGTGTAAGCTGCATCAAAACTGTAATAATACAGCAGCAAATAAAAGCATTAGCCCCCAAAAATCAGAGGGAACAGGCGAGTAAGTTTTCATTTGATTATCAGCATAGCTCTATTCCGTTCCCCTTTCTCTCCAAGACTTTATGAGATCTGAGTGTACAGTACTTCAGCTGTTTTAGTAAATACAACATGACTACTGCTGTCAGCAGATTTTCCTCCTCATTCTCCAGGAAAGAATATTTAATTTTACAAAGAAAATCAGGTCAGCCTACGCCACTAAAGCACATTTTCCCGCACAGCACCTGCCCCACACCTTGGTCCCTGATGGAGCTTCAGCACTTTTCCAGGTAATTACCTGAATCTCTGAGCCTGGTGGTGAAGTGGTCCAGGGTAGCGTCTGTTGGGAGACTGGTACAGCTGTGAGAGGAGTGCCTGGCTTGTTTTCTGGCTGGGGTTATTGGCAAACTTCACAGTAATTGGTTCTGTAGCACCGCTAGGCTTCTGGCCATTTAGTCCCTTTATGGCTTCTTCCGCCTCTATTCTCTTATCAAAACGGATAAATCCCACACCTCGAGAAACGCCTGGGAAGTCAAGATAGGGCACAAATAAATACATGCAGAGCAGCCTCATTTTCACGGTGAAAGCTGAATGCTGATTTTGACTTAACAGAATGGTTTGCACATTAAAAAAGCATCCTATAGGTAAAAAAAAGCCGTTCCCTGGCTGTGTTCCTTCATCAGCAGCTACCATGTTTAATATAGTGCTTTTACCCAAACAACATTCTGCATTTGGAGACCCCTTCAATAAACAAGAGCCAGGTATGCCTCCAAACAGTCACCTTTATGGACAGCCAGGTACAGCATTTTACACCAAAACCTTGTTGCCTTAAAACAGCCAGCAAGTACTTGCGTTTGCCATTTTCAGGAAAAAAAAGTATCAAGAAAGCTTTTTTTAACCTGTGACTTGATCAACCAGAATCCGTGAGGTGATGATGCGCCCATATTGTGAGAATAGCTGTTCTAATTCCTTCTGGGTCATGGTTTTTGGAAGGCCGCTGACATACAAGTTAGCATCTCGGATCGATGCTGAACTTGGACGGGCATATGACACCTAGGGATTTAAGAAAAGGAAAGGCATGTTAGTTCTCTCACTCTGTCCTTCACATTTCAACTGGTCAGTTTTTACCCTTTCACAAGCTTTGACATGAGCTGACAAAACGCCAGAGTTCGGAGGTTACCTGTTCTGTAAAAACAGCCAAACCAGGAAAGATTGGAAGAACAAAGGAAAAGTTAGAGATAGCTTAAAGACAAATGCAAGGGTTCCTTACGGCACACAATAACTATTGTTCAGAGGTAGATTAATGTGCAACTTCCCACACACAGCTTTGTAAATATACCCCTTTGCGTTGTGGGTGTATAAATGATTTACTGTATCCAACATATAATAACCCCAGTCTATATGTAGCACTCTGAAGACAGTGGGTTTTTTTTTCTCCCCCCACCCCCTTTTTTTCCTCTCCTGTCTTTCTTTATCTTTAAGTGTCTGAAACAGATCAGGTTATTTGCAGAGTGATCTTTTGTTCTCCCTCTCTTGGTGTTTTTATCCTGAGCTGGCAAGATGTGTTCTGGATGAACTATGAAGTGCTGGGGAAATTAGACTAAATGAACATCTGCTTGGAAAACCGCAAGCTGACACTTACTGTCATATCTGCAATTTATCAGAAGTTCCCTTGCACTATAAGCCCAAAATCAGACCGCAAAATATTATGGGCAAACAAACAAGAAAATCTAGCTGAGGAACTACATGTACACTGTTGGAAAATTAAATGAACCCTGCACTGCTGCTCTACCTATGGAAAATACAAATCAGAACTAGAGTGAAAAATAAGATTTATATTTACAATAGGCACATAAACACCCTTCTGCACTTTTCAAATGATATATACAATGAGATTAATATATACATTTACAGTAAGAAAAGTACCTCCAGGATAAAGCCTAGGAGCAAATAGTCAGCGTGGATCACAAAGAATTAGTTTGCAGCACATCTGAAACAGCGCTGCATCAAAACCTGAATATTCTGCACTTCATCTTGATTTATTTAAATATAAACAGATCAGTACTTCTTGGCATTATGTCTTAAAACGTGTCTTGGGAGGAGATGGGGGGGGTCCCCGTCAGGAACACAATGCATTCAGCAATTGTCTTCCCCTCTTCTCCAGCCTTAGCCCAAACACAAGCGATGTCAAATGGATGTCTTTGTGCTTTATGTGTCAAAGAGTTGTCTTTATCTGCTCCACACCTAAAAATAGATGTTGACTCAACACAGAAAATGTGAATGACTAATATCCTTCTACAATCCTCTGCACATAATAAGTGGCAAACTTTAAGGGTTTTGCATTTTAAGGTTCTTGGCAACTTCTTTATAACTTGTGTGTTTGTACAAAATCTTTTAAAACTAACCTTTTGAGAGAAAGCTAAAGAGAGGAGGGGAGAAATTCAGGGAAAGAAGTGTGAAAAGGAGGTTAGATAAAACATTTACATCCACAGAGGCAGCTCAGGCAGCAGCAGATAAAGGCACATGCAGCAGTAACAAGCAGAAAAGTGTTCAAAAATACAGATTAGTGTCTAAAAGGCCAAGAAAAATGGGGTGGAACCCGCTGTGTGCCCTAGTGATTTAGGGCCTTACAGTCCACAAAGTCTCTCTGTGGTGAATGCATTTGGGTCACAGGATCCTCAAATTCCTTTAAGACCAGCATATGTGCTACAGCACTTAAGATTTGGGGATAACTGGGGACTATATTGGATATTTGGGGTACAAGGGACTAGGGATAAACCAGCACAATTAATCCCATGTCCACAAGAGCACTTCAGTCACGGAGCTAAGTGTCCTCTCCTCAGTTAGAGGACGTTCTGCCATCGACTTCTACGCGGCCAAGACAGCCCTGGAGCTTCACAAAGGCAGCGCTTGTCTCTATGAAAATACCCTCTGCAAACGTCTTACCTTGAGAAGACACCTAGAGTTTAACCTGCTTTGGGAATAACAGTTTAAAAAACACTCAAGACACTTGGGTGGGGGCTTGGGGATCTCACCTACTCCTCAAAACAGAGCTACAAAATTAATAAAGTTCCCGGGAAGAGAGCCAGGGGTTTCCTTCAGGTTTTCTCACCGGCACATTTATTTATCAAATGCCACATTAATGGGAACATGAAAAGTAGGGGGATATGCAAAACCACTCATTCTGGAACACTAAGGGCCTGGACATTTTCTTTTTTTTAGTATATGCATATCTATATATGCACATACACAATCCTATAACAAAAACATTCCACCCTGTTCCAGCGAATGCCTTCAGACATGCATTAGGCAGCTACACCATGTCCTATCTCACAAATTCATCTACGTGGAGCACATGTCAACCACCACTGCTCGGATCCGATTTTGATTCCTCCTGCAATCAAACATTCAGATTGCAGGGGAGCCTGAGCCACGGGCCTCCGAAAGCAGCTCAGCTGTCTTTAATATCAAGGAGAAAAGGTTGCGAGCTGAACGCATGCGAGGCTCGCGATGTCAATTATTTATCAGCTTCTGAATCTTTTTCATCTTTTCTTGCAGGTCAGCCGACGACAAATCGATTGGTTAGACCGTGTCATCCTGCTTTCAAGCTATTACTCGGTTTGCACGGTGGGCTGGGTGCATTCTGGAAGTATTGACTATCAAAGGAAGAAAATGCCCACCCTGGCCCTCCACCACAGCAAAAGCCCCCTGTGATAGAAAAGTTATCACAGACATGAGCCAAAGCAAGCTCTCATTTTGTCACTGAAATCTCTAAAGCACTCTGTAAGGATGCTGCAATTTTTATATTCACATTTTCCTCCTGTTAAGAATCACTTTTGCTCACAGCAGTGCTGGGGCCCCATAGTGAAATACCCAGTTGAAAAAGGAAAACATATGAAAGTCTGAACCACAAGTAATCCAAATAAATGAGTTGGATTATAGCAAACTATTGCTTGGGTCTGGTCTTTCTCAGCTCCTATGATGACTGCAGGTCTGATGGTGGTGGTGTATTTCACTGCTTAAGATCATTCTAGAGCTCTTCGGTCAAATTTGCAAGGAAGGTAATCAAATATTACCCAATTCATTTTATGGCTCACCAGCCTCCAATGTTCATTTCTATAAATATACACACAGTAACAGTGGGGAAAAAAGTGCATTTGCTAGACTATTTCTCATCTGATGATGAACACTAGGTCTCTTAAGAGACTGCACTGCTCTCTCTAAACACTTCTGGAGACAGGTAGGGGCCAGCATTTCATAACTTCCAAGGAAATGCACAATTATTTTCAGTTTGCGAGCATGGAAAAAATCTGCAAGTTAGGGCAGTAATTTTCCCTATTGATTCCTACCCATTTGCCCATGTAGAAGACTTGAAAAATCCCTAACCTTGAGAGACTTCTGAAGGCAAATTGAAGCAGTCTTGCCTTTGCGAGTCAGCCAGCCTCTAGCAAAAGCACCCAGGGGCATGAACACATCCCATATGTCTTCAAGAGGCAAGTCAAGGCTCTTGACACTCAACTTGACACTCAACCATTTCACTAATGCTCATCTTAGGAGATGCCTTCAGCTCCTGTACTACTCCCAGGATTCCCAGACCTAAAGTCCATCTTTGGAAGCCTCCTCCTCAAAGCAGGTCAGACCTTGCAGGCTTCTGCCTCCTCCGAAGCAGGAGGCCTCTCAACAACACGACGTGCCCTGTAGGCAGCACCCCCTGCCCCGCTCCCCAAATTCACCACCAAGTAACCTAGTGATTCCTGTCTTTTAAAAAACAGGACTTTTCTTCAAGAAATAAGCAGCACACTGTGCTTAGTGTTACTAATCTGGGGAACGTGAGACCAGACAGGAGCCTTGAATCGCAGCACGGTCCCTAGGCCACCAACCCAATGAGCTGATGGCACCTGCAGTCCCCGAGAGGCACCTTGCAGGTGAGGTGCAGGCAGCACTAAGTGCCTCCCCAGGCACCTTTTATAACTTGCTTGTGTAACAGGCTGTGGGGACAGCAACAAACAACTCGTAACAACCGTCCTCGTCCTCGAGGTCTCCGTGGAGGCCCTCTAGGCCTCACGCCCAGGTACTGGTTTCTGGCATGATGCTGGGTGCAGTGATGACTGCGTGTTAGAAGGACTGCCATGCTCCTCGCTTCACCCAAACACAGACCTGGGCAATATGGAAATAAAATTTGCCCAAAGCCAGTGGATGTAAATGGGGTAAGGACAGGTAAGAAACTGATTCTTCACGGTCACTGCAGGGACTTTGCCCATACTCTAATTCTGTGCAAAAATTCAAAGCAAGAAACTCTCATTTGAAAGCTGTGCATTCGCCCCTCCTTCCCTACAAAACAAAAAAACTCCAAAATGAAAAAGCCTGAACACAGAAAATCCTCTGGTCCAGATGCTGAGAACACGAATATAAAATATCTTCAAGCCTGCAAAATGCACTGCTTTTCTTCCTCTTCTCCACGTCCTTGGCATGGGAGAAGGCAGCGGAGTGACAAGGCACTTTACTGTTGAGTGATTCAATCCCATTTTACTGGGATTAATTATGATTGCAGGTAAGATACAATGGTCTATCCCGCCGTTTCAGGGGAGACGTCCGCAGATAATAGCCTAGAAGCACTCTGGCTGCATCAAGAGCAGGGCTAAGAGAAATAATTGCTCTTGCTCTGTGGAATGAAAAGGACTCATTGGCAAAACTGAAGCAGTTAAAAAGAGATCTCGATGAAGAGCAGATGCACACGACTATTAGGTAGAGGCGCTCCGGTACGTGCTCCAAGTGGCCAAGCCAAATTGGAATTTGCACAAAACTGAGCACTGAAAGGTCCCGTGCATTAGAGTGGCCGAATTACTACAGGCACTCGGGGGAAAAAGGATTTGTTAACAAGCATTGCAAAGGCCAAAAGTTGATGCCGACAGAGCCTCCTTCTAGAAAGCAAAATACAGTAAATGTGGTTGAGCGCTCTTCTAGATCTGTAGCATCTTTAGAACTTCCTTTCCCAGAAGGTTTCATCCTGGGAATCTGCAGGCACAGATAATCATTTCCCCTAGTCCTATTCACTGTATAGTAAACTAGCACTATGCTGTCCTGCCCTATTGATCAAAACAAAGGAGAGAATGATAAAAGTAAACGTTTGGAGTAACAATGGGAAATGTTAAATACCAGGAGTTACGTTCCACATCAAATATTCATTTAACTGAAAGCGTAGAATCATTTGAGATGCAGAGAAAACCTCTAGCCATAGTGGAACGATCCTATTTGCTTGGTATTTAATCACCTTATACATTTGAAAAATTTAAGAATTGGAAGAAATCAAGGGCTTATTAGCCCCACTTGGACTCTCCCCCTCGCCTTAGTGCGGACACTGCTCTTTGGCCTGGCTCTTGTCACCACAGGCTGTCCCTCCTGCCAGAGGAAAAGCAAACCAACCTACTTCTACGACAGAGGAAAGGAAGGAGAGGAAGATCCAAAAAAGCCCTTCAGGAGGTCATTTGCTCTCCTTTTCTTTCCCAGCCTCCTTTCAAAGTCTTATTCTGTCCTTGCTCTAATGTCCTCCAACATGAAGCCAGATCACCTGAATCCCCACGTATCCTGTAAAATCCTCCCTACGTAAATAGTAAAATCCTTCCCTGTATCCCTGTGGATGCTGCCGTTTTCCCCATCAGAGCAGCACGGTGAAGCAGTCTGCACCCTATGCATCACACGTCTTGTTTTCCTTCTGATATTTGATGCAACCGAATTGCAATCTTCAGCAGCAGCAGTGACCTTTCATGTGCTTTTATGGATGGGCAAATTTAATTTCTAAAAATAGACCCCATTTCTGGAATACGCAGTTACTTCAACACATGCTGCATCTTCACTCATTCCTAACTATTCTGTAGAATTATGTAAAGCTTCAGCTGTGAAAATAAAGCGAGGTCTCTTTCCTTCACAAAATGAGGATGATGAAGCTACGAAATGGCGTAAATAAAATATGCACTATGATCAGCTGAGGAAGAACACAGTACGTAAAACCTATTACCACCAGGCACATAACACTCCCTTTCAATGCCTTCCCTGAACAGATATTCTGTAAATAGTCACCTCTTGACTTTGACTTGAAAGGGCATCACTGACTTAAATAAAATGCATATAAATATTTTAGCTGCCACGGTGGAAAGGGATTATTTATTGTAACGCAATCATAAAAAGAACATTTCTCCAGTTATTTTAGTGTGCACATCTGAGGGCAGGCTGCGCCTCGCCGTTTTGCTGATCCTGCTGTAAAAGCAGCTCCTCCTGCGAACGCCCGGCTATTCTGCAAGGCGTCGGGAAAGGGAGAGAACATTAAACTGCCACAAACTGTTACTGAAAGTAGAAGGACGGGATTTGGGGACACATGCTGAGCTGGGAGCTATTTAAAAATCTCGCTCTTTTTGAGCGGGAATTAAGCCTATGGGCTCAAAAACTGAGCGCCACTAGGTCCCCCAGAGCCACCCCTGGTGCCAGGCAGAGTGGGGACAGTGGATGGGGAAAAGATGCCAGAGGGGCCAAGGCCAGTGGGAGGTGCAGGCAATTCGCCCCCTGCAAACAGCTTTCACAGTTACCAGAAACCTTCCATGAAAACAGCTTCCAAACAGAGGGCGACCACAGGAATTCAGCCCGCAGAGGCACCGCGGCGCGGCTTGCTCCGCACCGTCAGCCGACAAGGGCTCCGGCGCCCCATCCCTGGGATCCTACGGATTCCTTCCTCAGCCACGAAGCAAACAGAATAAAAGCACTCACTATTTCAGTTCAGAAGTATTCTAGCACTTAACCAATTGTTTTTCAGGAAAAAACCAAGCAAAAGCAGGCACGTTTTTTAAATAAACCTGAAAGGGCATTGAGTTAGAATAAGGCAATAGGCTCTCACAATTTAACATGGTAAGTCCAGAATGAAAACACTTCAGAACTACAACAATGAAATTTTGGAAAGACAACTGGGGCAGGTAGCAGAATTTAGCAGCACCGAGTCTGATTTCTTGCTGCTCTGCAAGACTTCGAAATTTAAGCACAGCCTACTGCAATGATCCAGGCACTGCCAGGAACATTAGAAATGTGGTTCACATCGCCGTTAATGCGAACATTAGAAAATCTCCTTGCACAAAACAGTGCCCAGGAAAGTGGATCTGATGTCACATGACCTCTAAAAGCAGGAATATAGTTTAAAAAAGAGGAAAAAACACAAGGATAAGGTGAGGGAGTAAGATGCCTTTCTGCAATTTATGTTTGTGTAGAAAATTGCTGATTAAACACCCATGTGCACAAAGTCCAGTTATTTAAAGCAAAAAATGCTTTGGGTTAGTTTTGGATGACCTTGTAAATACTTATTTAAATAAATTGTTTTACATACGATGCATTTCTTCCCAGTCACTGAAAAAATTATGCAACTCTTGCAGATGTAAAGCCAGATCAATCTTTTGCTTATTAAAATTTAATAGCTTTCAAGAGCCCAACAAAGTTTCATGTAGTCTATAAAAGTCTGCTAGATATTAACAAGCATAAAATAAACCCAATCCTAATAAGCTACCTGCCATGCAATCTAAAGTGAATTCAAAAATACTATGGAAGAAAACACATTTGGAAGAAAACACATTCTTGACAGGTGTTTTAGCTTGGAAAGTTTTTAACTAAAGCAAAACTTTAACTGCAAAAGACAGATATTCTGTAACAATTTAATTTTGTTCTCATGTAACAATTTAATTTTGTTCTATTCAGTATGCATAAGAGACATGTAAAATCATGTTTTCGGGGTTGAGAGTTTTACTTTTTTTTTTTTTTTGCAGTTTACATGTCTCCTCTAGCCCTGGAATATCACAACTGCAACAGCGTCGCTTTTGCTCACAAAGCCAAAAAAATGAGATGAAGAAAAACAGATATTTTAATCAGTTTTCTTGCTGCTCAGCTTTCCACTGCAAGTGGAAACTGCAGAGTTTGAACATTACATTTCCACCTGCAGCATTTGATAAGATGGTAGACCTTGCTGCTTTGCCTTAAATATTCTTATATTTTTTCTGTATATTAAACTGTGTAAAATCCTGCTACGAGCATTTTTCATATTGCGGCATGCATGTACACACATACGGGATGGACCTCTTGAGAGGTTTGGAAATACTGTTTTCTACACAATCTATAGAATTAATCTATCTCCATAATATTCAGCTCAACACTCCTGTTTTTGACTAATACATCAATCCAAGCAGGAAAAAAAAAATCACTTGAAACAATCCCTCAAAATGCACAAGAATTCAATGAATATTTTGATTTTGCAAACAACACTGTACAAACTACAATCCTCAGAGAAAGGGGAAGAACACCTAAATTATCAGTCATATAGCATCTTTCACCAGATATAAAACTGTTGGCATAATTGTACAAATATTTCAGAAGTGAAATTTCTATTAATTCTAACTTTTTTTTTGGATTTGAAATGGAAATTAAGTACAAAAATAGGAAAAGAGTACAAATGAAAAGGCAGCATTCTAAAATAATCAAAGCTATTTCAGTTAATCTGAATCAAATTTGCTATTTGCTCTCCTTCGTTTTTTTCATTCACTGACATTCTTTAAGCTTGATTATTTGTCAGAATTTGGGATGGAGAAATTTCCTGTAAACTGTTTCATAAAAGCTTCATCAGCCATGCAGCAAAAAACGTGACAGTAGAAATTTGCTTTTCTTGTGAGACCACTAAAGAAGGTCATT